>CM021315.1:5681694-5828059 GCA_010645155.1 Tigriopus japonicus | reverse complement strand
AATTGCATTGGACGGAAAAAAATCCAAGAGAGTTTTGAACAAAAGCGGTGGATAGCAACAAGAGGATTTTGTGTCCCTTTAAAATGGGTATTGCGTCGTTGGATTTTTCTTGTTATTGTTGGTGTTGCTAGATTCCCTCCATCCCGAGACTCTCTAGAACCTACGACCATTGGTGAGAGATCTATCTATTCCTCACACGCACATTGGCCATTGTTCAAGGAACAACGTACACCCTGTTGAACTCCACCAACTTGCACTCACTTGGCGGAGAGTTGTATTTCACGGAGATTGTTTTGCCGGCCGGCAAACGGCTCCATCTTGTCATGCGACTTTTTGTTATTGAAGCCTCAGGCATTTGTCCGGCAAGCAGGCAAGCTAGCAACCAACCGGCAAAACGATATCATATCCAGCTCGTCGGGCACACCTCCGACTTGATGATCGCCCAGAAGAATCGCTACTTGAGCAATCCGAAGCGAGTCGCCCTAGCCTGATTGCGTAGTCCAAGTGGTATTACGTAGTCGTTTTTTGGAAACGTGGTTCACTCGCTCGTCGTTAGAGGCGCTTGGATGCCCGACCTGACTGAACGATCGTCGGCGCGGAGGCTGCAACATTTATATGTGGGTCAGGGCTCAAGCCAATAAGGAACGCGTCCGTCGCCACGTGACTTTTGTTGTGATGGCCTAGAAGCAAGCCACTAGCGCGGGGATACACACTCTTACGGAAACAGGTCTCGCTGGGACTAACGCCCTAGCTGGGACAACACATCCACTAGTTCCATGGACAAAGAGATCGACTTGCTCTTGTTCTCAGGGTGATAGTATTTTGCAGCCAAAAATATTTATGAAACCATAATGTTGCACAGTCTCAAAGATGTTTTCAAAGGACAGGTTTGTTCTTGCAAATTTGATTGATTTAGCAGGAGCAGTTCAAACCTAGAACTATTTTTATCATTCAGAGATCATGAAAATTCGACCGATTGTTTTTACGTTTTACATCGGTCATGGCTCAAGATGCTCAGGTAGAAGCAAGGATGTTTGTTTGAAATGGCACATTTTCAACGACCTTTGACCTGAACTCTTTAAAAAGATAATCAAATGAAGAAGAGTCCGTCACACTTTAAAAAATAGTCCTTACTCTGCTGGTTAAGTAAGTTCTCTCTGCCTCCGTTCCTCGCTTCTGTCCTCCGTTCCTCCGTTGTACCAAAGGAGCGACTACTTAGATTCACAAGGAAGGGTAGTGGACCACAGAACGTACTTTAAGCATACTCTTTTTCAAAGTGAGCGAAGAGACACGGAAAAGACGAGCAAGGCATGGCATGGAGTAGAAGAAGAGTACGGGTCGGTCGTTGGAGCTAGTACCTCCCGTTGGTGGCCACGATGATAATGATAATGATGCCGGCCGGGATTTGACGGCGCTCCTCACATGCTCCTTGGGAAGCCTGCCAATATTCACGACGCAATAACCAACCCAAACTGGATTGTACAAGCTAAAATGTGCAAATGCTCACTCTAGGGGACATAATTTCATCTCAAAACTTGACTAGGACACATTTTGGATCAATTGGCTCTTATGTTGTTTCAACAACTTCTAGCCAGCTATCGTATTATCAGAGGTTTCCGGCCCATTTTGACAGTTCTTTGTTTTGATACAATTTCTACGTCACAAGCCCTCCCCTTGCAGCTCTCTGCATGGAACTGTGTCCCACTTGACGGGACGGCGTTTGTCCGACTGGACCGACTGAAACGAAAGGAAAAGTTGTCGGACGGCAGAGCCAAATTGCGCGCATGACAAGAGGCAAGGAGTCCATACCTCGTTCTCCGGGTTCGAGTGGAGACGAAGTTGGACCCATGGAGCATAGGAGATTCTTTCGTCGACTTGCCTGGCATACTCCGAAGGACGTCGGCGTTGGCGCCCCAGCTTTAGCCCCATCGCTCCCTCCCTGTCAAGCAAGCATGGATGTGTAGCAGAAAAAGGCTTTGTTCTTCCCTCAGTTCATTCCCAGTTTGACAGAGGCAAGTGGTACACATTGAGTGTAGTCATTCAAGTCATCTTTACTAAATTAGGCTCCATCACGAGAAATGTCAGGGCAAAGCCGAATTGTGAAAACATCAATTAACTCCGTTTCTGATCAAATAATTTGACGTCCTTGAGTTGACACTTATTCACTGGGCATTGTTTCCAATTCCAACATTCGACATGTCAACTGGAAAGCGATTGGCTAAGCGGTCCATTTTGGGAACAAAAGTGATGGTACCGGGGCAAGATGGCCTCTACCACCCTGGATGGATCCAAGCTATCAAGACACCCGAAGGAAGCCTATCAGATGCCAGATATGCCGTCAAGTTTGAGGAAACCAAGCGGGTGTTCGAGTTTTGTGAAAAAGATATTTTGGGACCGGGTTTTGAATCCGTGACCTCAAAGCACCTTCTGCCTGGACAAGTAGTGTTTGTCACTCATAATAATCGAGAAATGTGCGGCAAGGTGGTCAGACATGATATGGAGTCTCAAGATGTCCTCGTCAAGGTCCTTGGTGGAGGAGGAGGTGGCAACAGTCTTGAGGTAAGTCCTTATCTTTTGACCGCAGGCAAATATTGCACATTCCGTTATTAGTGGCACAGAGGCAGCAGACATTCTCATCATTGATAGCATTTTTCTTGACTTTTCTAGGAAGAGACAATTCTTCTCAAAATTGAAGATATCCGACTTTTGGAGTCGCGCAAATCTGCCAGATTAGTCAATTCTGATACGGATTTTTCCAAGTTGGCTGATGTGAGCATTGCCATGGCCGAGAAGAGGAAGGTACAAAAAGGTCTTTCCACAGATGTGCCCCGATCAGACTATGTACAAATTGCCGGGTAAGCTATCTCAACAACAATTTGGTCGGTAGAAGATTCCTTGGCCAATTAAACTACTTTCTTTATACAGATCACGAAAACGCAGGACAAGTGAAAATCTTCCCGACGATGAGGAGACGCTCTCCGAGTGTTCAGCAGCCATGTTGCTTATGAAGCTATCGTGTTCGCCTCATTCCCCACGATACTTCCAAGGTGATCTCCCATCCCCCTTGGGCGTTGACGACGTGTTGAGTAGCTCAGGAGCATCGTCATTTCGCTCGTTGACGCCTTCCCCGCCCTTATCTTCATCGGTTACTGACGAGGGAATAGTCAAGGACATTCGCATGAAATCCACGGTGAGTGAGCGAATTCATTTATTTTGGCTCCTTCGCATTTAAATACCACCATTTTATCCAAACAGTTGTGATCATTTTTAAAAAGACTTTTTGTAATGTATTTTTCAAATTTATACGAGTGAATTGACCCCATTATTTTATTTTCAGACCATTTATCAGTGCACCTTTCCCGGTTGCCGAGAACAACGGCTTTCTGTGGATTCCATCGAGTCACATGTTCGGAAAGAACACTTGAAAAGGCCCGAGTACTTGACAGAGGAGGAGGATGAAGATCGTGATCATGAAGAAGAGTTTTATTACACGGAAATCGAGCAATCGCACCCTTTGGAAGCCCCATTCTCCCATTTAGCTTCGTTGAGTTTGGCGGACCATTTTGACATGGCTAGACCACCGCATGAAGATCCCAATCGTTTCCGCAAGCGCTCAAACAACGGGTTTTCTGACTCAAACTTTGGCTTATCGCGCAGCCTCCCCACTCACAACTCCTCAATGTCAGCAGTGCCATTGACAATTGCACCATCTATGGTAAGCGAATGGGTCCGGAAGAAAAGACCTCTCGGGTAAATGATACATCGCACAAAGGTTTTCACCTATTTTTCCTTTCATCCTAGGGCTCCCCTGGAAAACTGATACTAATCAGTCCACCCGGAAATGGCCACACCTCCAGACCCAATGGGACCACAACAGGCAAATCTCCAGCTCGTCGACCCCGAGATGGGAAAAAATGTCGAAAGGTCTATGGTCTCGAGCAAAGAGATCTTTGGTGCACCCAATGCAAGTGGAAAAAGGCTTGCGCTAGATTTGGCACTAATGCTTCAGAGCCAATGCCCACACATCACCAATCTCTTTTGATCTCAGCGCAGAACTTGTCCAGTCACGCCCTCTCTCCCTGATTCAAATGACCCAGCCAAGCATAGAGGTCCATCAATTGAGCAGACCTGAAAACGATATGCAAATGAACCGAGCTAGTCGAGAAAAAGAGACTTTCTGGATGAGCCACAGGAAACCTAAAAAACCTCTCGGAGATCACACTTTCCTCACACCACGCCTACCGTCGTGCTTTCATAAATCAAACTTCGAAAGACTTACCGATATGTATGAGAAACAACTATATCAAAAAGAGGTCTATTCATTACGTCGCGTTATGTTGCGTGAAAGAACAAAAATGTATATCCCGACGAAGAAATACTTGCGTAGAGGGTTCAAATATAAAATTCTAAGATTACTTATCTTCTATCAAATCATCTTTTAATTCAGTTTGGAACATAGTTCCAAATGCAATTCATGGGCTCTATTCAAAGGTAATGGATCATTTCATAAATTCCCTGTCATATTTGTGCTTAAGATCTGTATCATATTGACATTTCCTGCGTATCTTTTCGATTGCTCGTCATACTTTTCAAAATTCATGACCAATTTGGACAATTTCTAACAGTAAGAGTTCATAAGACTGCCCCTTCCCCCATCCCATGAAATATTGTGCCTCTAACGCTGAACACGCAGTACAAAAAATAGCAAAAGCAACCAACTTCACCCTGGAAAATTTTGAGCTCTGAACAATAACTACTCCAAAAAGTGCAATCCACAATCTCCCGATTTCAAGAATAATTTTGCTCCAAAAAACTCACCGCCAACTAAACTGAAGTCAACACTGTCGTTTATCGCCGTGAAAACAGCGTGGCTGTTAATAAAATATATTCATCTTCGTCTTCTCAAATCGTAGAAATTTGTGAAATATCCTTCAGTAACTTTTATCTCAACGTAACAATTCATGTTTCAGAACTTTTTTCTTGTCTAAAGAGAAAGGAATATTTGGTGAGAAGACGTTCAAGGTGCAGACGGGAACAAAGGACCTTCACTGCCTCCAAATCGAGACTGTTGGCAATTGGACAGCAACTGATTAAGTTAAAACTCTTCTCACACTTCAATGCTGTCTCTTCATTTGCCGGAGTATTGGCAGCTTCTACAAAGGGCCGAAGGATGAGAGAGTTCCATGCAGACACGAACGCTGGAAAGTGCCAAAGATGGGGTTGATGGTTCAGCTCCAAAAGGACGGATGTTAGAGCGGTATTCATGCCTAATTGCTCCATGTGTTCCAATAGACTAATCCATAAATTGGCTGGGTAGATGTCGAAGTGAATACAAAGCTCGACTAAGAGGAGAATACCATTGGAATTGTGTGAACAAGAACGAAGCACGCTTTCTATAAGAGCAGCCTTATCAGCTTCTTGAAAGGTCTCTTCGTCATAAGAAAGGTTTAAGCTTTCCAGCCGAGCTAAGAAATAAAGGTTTTGCATGTGGGTCTTCACTTGCTCGTACTTCATCGACGTGCAAGCTTCAATTGAGCTCTCATTTCCAACAGCCAGCAAACACTTGAGTGACCTGAATTTATGCATTGTGTGCACCATTCGACTCTTCGAGAAACCTTTGTTCAAGAGATAATTCAGGACTTCTTCATTATCACCCTGGGCAAGATAAACACACCTATGGAAGTTGTCTTCATTGATGTTAGTCTTGCTGCCAAATTCATTCTTAGCGAAAACCAGTCTGAAATTGGTGATGGTTTCATCAAAGTTGGCTTGATCTTCTTGAGAGGGAGTTTCAGGGAGCCACAGGTCGAGTAAATCGTACTTGATCGTCTTAATATTCTCATCGTAGATGTCAGCTATTTCCTGTGCAGCTTGGTTAATATCAGGGAACCATCCTCCGGCTACTTTGCTTCGCTCAATGATGCTTGGGTCTTCGAACAGCTTCAGAATGATATCGATTCCAGAGCCGTGAGTAGCGAGGTCCACATACTCTTTCGAATTCAGTTTGTATTTGTACAAGGTATTGGTTACTTTAAGTCTCAAGAGCGTGTTTGTAGCCAGAATGAACCCTTGTTCCGCAGCCTGTTCACCAGTCTCTTCAAACCATTTTTTGGCGATGAGTTGACTCCCTTCAGCTGCCAGAAGTTTATCTGCTCCACCTGGAAGGTGGTTCACAACCCAATGTGCACAAGAGGTGGCCTTTACAGGATCCTCCATACTAGACAAGCAAGCACAGATGCTTGTCATGGTCGTCTTGTGTTTTAGATGAAGATTCCAATCCGCATCCGAGTCTAGAATTTCTTGCGAGTTGGATATGGCTCCGATGGCATTCTGAACGGTTTGCATGCATATGATGTCGGTTTTTAGCTTCAGAACATTTGCTATATTGCACCAAAGACTGTAATTGGACAATTGGAACTCATTCCTCAAAATCTTGTACTTTTCCTTGCTTTTTAACGTGACCAACCACGTAAATGGAAGCCTCAACTGGCTAATGGGAGCAATCGTTCCGTTTCTGTGCTCATACCACTTATCAATTTCAGTTTCAGTGATTGCTCCGATTCGGTTGTTTTGCAAAAGAAAGCCCAGACACTGACTTGAACGAAGTATCATATCGCACTGTTTTTCATCACGAACACTTGCAATGGTAGGGAGGTACTGAAGTTTTCCAATGACAAAGCCAAGAACCTCGTAGTTGTAAGGATTGACCTCCTCGAAAAGTTCGGAAAGCAATGCTAAGCATTCGTTTCCAGATTCTAAGTACCCAAGAGCTCGTTCAACCCTTTCGATGACTTCATCAAAGTTGGGGGGCTTGATTACCTTCTTTTGAGTTTTACAAACAATTGGCTCCAAATTTGCCAAAGAAACCCGGATGAATGTAACCATAGCAGCAGAAAGATTGATGTCAAAAGCACGACAATAACGCACAATATTTTCCAAAGAAATGGAAGGCTTCTGGGCAAAGGTCTTCAACACACCTGTGAGTTCACTTTTGCCACCGGCAAAACAATCCTTAAATTGAATTCCATGGTCTGTAGCAAATTTGCCCCAAGTAGCCCGTACTAACAGGGATTGAAAGTTCTCCAAAGGTGAGACCAGATTCCACAAGCGGCTAAATTCATAACCAAGATGAGCTAAAGCAGCCAGCTTGTTGTATTCAATACCGAGATTGGAATTGACGTGGGCCAGATGCGCAAGAGATTTTGCTTTATCGTCACCAAGGAGATAAGTCAGAGCCAGAATGAAATCTGGTCTCTTCTCACTTAGTACTTTCGAAAGCAAAACTTTCACTTGAAACGAAGCCACATGGCCTTGGATCACGGACTGAATCAAATTTTGATCACTTGTTTTGAAGGCATACTGAAGAAGAAGATCCCCGAACAAAAGTCGCACAGCCAAGGATAAATCATGGTGGCCTAAATTGTGAAGCTGGTTGCATAATTTCGCACCAAGGCTGGAGAGTTCTTTTACCGCAGTCTCTGGGTCAAGAGTAGTAGTAGAGTTAAACACATTTTCACAGGCATTAATTGTGGCGTAAATTGAATCCTCCAATGGAAGTCCTTTGTCTCTGAAGAACACGACTAGCTTTGCACCTGAGACAATCTTCAGATCTTGGTCAATCTTGGCGAAACTTAGGTTTTTATGCATTTGTTGTTGGATTCGCTCCATGAAATACTGCCAACGTAAAACGTAAGAAACTTTCGTTAAATCATGAGGGTGGCAGCTTAAAAGGCAACTTCCAGCTAGTTTCCGAAGATTTGCAAGCACCTCATCAGCGTTTTCAGACCCAGCTAGATGCGAATTCATCATATGTATCATGTCAGTAACATGGGCCACCAAGTTTTGATTCATCCCACCAGTGCTTGATTGATATATTCCCAAAACAAGTTGAATGGCGAGCTCTCTTGTAGCACAACTCAAAAGTACTTCTAAGAGAACCTTCAGCAAGACTTCCAGACCAAAATGAGTTAATTCTGTCAAACGCAGAACATCCTTGTAAAGTTGGCCAAGGTCTCTGGCAATCATGTTATCGGTCACTTTTGCCTCAAAATAGCGACGAATTGGAACAGTGTCAGTCAAGGTTTGTTTGATTTGAAACTCTTGCAACAGATGAACTTTCTTCTTCAGATTGGTCACTCTTTCGGCCAGATCAGAGGGCATTTTGAGATGCAATACCCCAATCATGCAAAACAAGAAGGCCATGATGGATTCTTTGAAGTGGGAGCTCTTGTTGGCAAACATTAATTCTGCCCAATTCATGAGGATCTCAGCCGATTTTCGGCAATCATCCGCATGAGTCTCGTACAAGGTTTTGAATATCCTCAAGGCTTCTTTGGAATCGTTCTCTTCAATCAAAAGATGCTTGATAAATAGTCGATATGAATCTGCCTCAGTGGCATCCACGGAGAACTTGGTTATCTCTAAAGCATCCTTGAAACCTTCCTCACCTTTGGACTTAATCATCAGTTGAAACAATCGGATCAATCGAAAGCCCGTCAGTCCAAGAGTGCGACAATCGTATTTCCTCAGGATCAACTTCAAACCAATCATTTTGCTCTGCTCCAATATTTCATTAGATAAGGGATGAGCTAGACTTTTGCCACTGTCACAAATTTTTTGAATGTTCTCACTCCAAGGAACAGGGGCACACTTGGCAATTTCTAGAATAACCCGTGCTTTCCTCTCGATAGATTCAATGTGTGGAATAAGAGCAGAGGCTTTGGATTCCCAAGGGGTCTCGCCAAAATGCCAATGCCAACTGAATTCAGTCGTTCTGATGAGCTCTGACAGATAAGTCGAGAACACTTCACTCGGACTGAGATTGAACCGTGCTATGTAATCGATAAGAAACTTCTCCACCAGAGATTGAATTTCTTCCTTGGAAGTCAGCCAGTCGAGCAAGAGTGAGATGACATACATTTTGTCTTTAGATGAAAAGTCCTGAACCTTGATTCTCAGCCGATGGTCTTTATGGAGAGTTTTTAAATCTTTGAGTAAATCGTTCAGACCAATCAAATTCGAAAGCTGAGATTTCGGATCAGATCTCTGGCAGTTTAAGACAAGTTGAGCCTTCACGGCTTTGAGATTAGTTTCTTGATCGACATTGGAAGAAAAGCACAAGGTGTTCAAAATGCCTCCAGCAAATTGAAGGCCGTTTTCAGGCCATTCACGTCTTGATTCCACTTCATACACCAAGGTGGTTCGATAAGCCCAAGAAGCTATTTCTCCAAGCGATTCCGGACACATTTGCAAGCAATCAGGTAACACATAATTCAGCCAATGAAGTCGATCTTCAACACACCACGTTCGAGGAATCATTTCCAAGCACACCACCACATGTTCACAATCAAAGCTAGTCGAAAACTCCGACTTATGACGATTCCATATGATCAGGGATTGCTCCAAATTACCCTCACGAACGGAATTCATGAACACTTGAAACATATCCGCTCTCAGAAATGCCATCCATTCTTCTGTGCTCGCCCCTTTGAGAGCCATTTTGAAGGTCTCTAGCCGTTGAAGTGTTCTGCTCACGGTGATCATCAACTGAATGTTCATTTCCTTACCGACATTATTTTGAATGATGTTTCTCGCCAATCTTAGAAGATCTTGCACATCCTCCAAATTTGGTAGGGCAGCATTGATGCAACATTGAACTATGTAATCCAAATCGGTTAACTCGCTAAGCGTTTCCTTAAGGTCGGTTAAGAGTGCCTCTGCATCGGATTCATTGAGCTTTGTCTCACGCCATGGGGAGAGTTGTTCCAATAGCCACGATATTTTGGCTTGATGCACGTCTTGTAGGGGAAGCTTGAAGTTCTGAGCGAATTTAAGCGCCTCATCAAATTTGTTTCGTCGTATTAGTCGATGGAGACGAGCTTCGAGGACACTTTCGCAGATTCCTCGCATCCTCAAGAAACCAATCGTGTCAGAGTCTTCGACAAAAGTGCCTTCGATGAACATTGGAGACTCTTGGTTCATGCTACAATCAATTAGGTGAGTGACCTTGGACACCTGCAATGAATTCCTTATGAACAATCCATCGGTCTATACTGATTCAAGTGACTTACTGGCAATTCGTATAACAATTCGAAGTTTGGATGTTCCCGCATTTGAAGCAAATACTCATCGTTTTTATTCTTTGATTGGACAAAGAGGAGGATCTTGATCTTGAAATCTCCCTCATCTTCAATTAACACAAAGTCGAGCACGGTTTCCTGAAAGCAAATATGATCAAGAATCAAAATGGCAAAGGATGTTGAATCTCAAATACTTACTTGTGACCAAACTTGCAAGGTTATTAAAGTATGGAGACAAGTCATGTGAATTTGTCCATGGACGTCCAAACAGAAGAGCACATTCTTCAAAACTCGGCTCATTTTCAATTGCCGTACACTACTTGGCGTCACAGCGAGATAATCCATGGGCAAGTAGCCCAAATCCGTTTTAGTCAACCGATCAAGGGAGGCGGTAATCCTGGTTTCTTGGACGCTCAGGGATTGAGTAAGGTTCTGATCCACCATGGGCACAATCTGAACCGCTAACTGAGCTTGGAAAGATCTCATCATCTCCATGTCCTTGTTCAAAATAGCTTTGTTCAGCGTCTCCATATCCAAGGCGTTCATCTCGCAAACCTAAACCATGAAATTATTGGACACATATCTTGTCAATCCCATTCATATCAACGTACCCAACCCGTATTTATAACCACGGTCAAGTTCATGCCTCCATTTGGGGAAGGTGTGGCATGACATTCCAAACAAACTTGAGATTCCCTTGTACCATTTTCCTTATCTTCCTCATCCAATCCCAAATCAAAAGGTGGAAGAGGCATCTGCGTCGGAACATGAACCATTTGGACCCGCCCGCCTTCCAATCCCGCTAAAACAAATCTTTGACACGGCGACCATGCCAAAGCGTGAATCGGAGCGGCAAAAATCACTGAAAATGAGCCATTAGAAGCTTGATCCTCAATTGAGTCCGGTTGAATCACATGAAGACATTGTTCCAAGGCCAAGGCTAGAATCTGGCTGTCACTACAACGACTAACAACCTTGGGTTGGCGCTCAGGCACGCCCTAAAACATAAAGAAATGCGGATTACTGAGTTGAGCTATAAGGAATGTAGCAATGGAAGTAAGAAAATCACCTTGGGTTCTAGAGTGGCAAAAGTGACGACATCGTAGAGTTCTCCACCGCGAGATTGAAGGGCAGCTCGGGTCACGCCAAAGTTGGCAGTCTCTTCCTCGGGATCGAAATCCGTGCACAAAACCGACCACATTTCGACGATGAAGTTTTGTCACTTTTGGGTGAAGGAATGGCGCCAAATCGTGAATAAATTCAGGGTGACCGGTGACCATGGATAAATGTGGCAAAAATATTAGTAACAATAAAAATAAAGGGACCTTTTTTAGACTTTATCAAGGACGATTGTTTACGTATTTAAAATTGAATATCATTCGATCATAGAATATATTCAATACACCTATTAAGACAATCAGAAAAGATGGGTGAATAAATGTTTTGCGGAACGTAGAGATCAAGGTTAGCTCAACCTAGCTTATTGCGATTTTTGATGGGTCCGGACATGGTCCGGATCGGTAATGAGACGGACGGCTCAGTATTGGATAGGTTCGGAGGTCGGCTCGTCGTCACTCGGATTCCAGAGTTCCAGCAACCGATTCAGATTCGGAACAGACCTCTGAGGAGTCGACTAAAAATTTGGATGAATGTTACTTGGAAGATTTGATTTATCATTATGCCTCCAAGTTCTACCTTGCTTACTTTTTCTTGTCGAAAATGTTCATTAGGTGGGAAAAAAATAATTTGATGTGCAAAACCAAATATCCTGTTTTTTTCTTCCTGAAAGTGAGCATAGAATCATTAAATATGTTACAGTCAGTTTAAAACAAAAAGCTCTATTTTTTTACCAGTTTGCCCAACTTGATACATCTCAGGTCAATTGTAAATTGACCTGTGCATTCACTAGTCAAACAAGTATAAATATCTGCCATAAATCTTTGGCCAATGCAACAAAGTAAATGTGCCAGGGGACTTCATACTTTCAAACTCTTTGGAACCTCAATGGAGGACGAATGGAACGAACGAATCCCTCGCGTTGGACGAACAAGCCCCTCATGCGGGACGAACGCGTTAGACCTCCTGTGGGACGAACAAGCCCCTCCCGTGGAACGAACGAGCCCCTACCGTGGGTCAAGAAGAGCCCTCATTTTTGTACAATTCAAAATTGTAAAAAAACTGACTTGAGAAATATTGACTCCTGATACATCTCATGTCAATTGTTAATTGACCTGTGCATTCACTAGTCAAACAAGTATAAATATGTGTGATAAACTCTAGCCATTGCAATAAAATAAATATGCCAGGGGGGCTTCTCACCTTCAAACTCTTTGATCATTTCTCCGTGCGTTACACGTTATTTCACAACTATTTTAACTTTTATCAATTATTTTGGCATTTTCCAACTATTTTCCAGGTCATTTTGACGAACTTGCTAATTTAGATCTGAATATTTGCCTTTTAGACAAATGTCCAAAAAAAAATCGAGATGTTTAGTTTCCGAGAAGTATCCGAAGACGACGTGATGCGGATCTTTAAGCAGGTCAAGTCTAAAGACTTGTGCAGATTGGACGATATATCCTCAAGAACTCTTAAAGTCATTGCTAATGTAATAATCATTCCAGTGACAGAATTAGCTAATGTCTCATTAATAGAGACGGGCAAAAAGTGCAAATCAAAAGAAGCTTTTGGTTACCAAAAGTTGCACAAAAATCAGCCCAAAATCGTAAAATACAATGCAGAAAAAGGTCAAAAGCGCAAATAAAATTTAAAAAATTTCTGAAACAAAAACCTTCAGATACTTTCTTGTCATCTGCTTGTTATTTTTTAATCTTGAAGAGCAAAATTTAGATATTGAAGTCGTAGTAATCAATACTATGTCAGACTACGCTGGGAGCCGGGAAGATTTTCAAAATATGTTTTACTTTTGTTGTTCAAAATGGTCTTCTTTGTTTTGATTATGCCTAATGAGAAAGGTAAACAAACTGCAAAGAAGGAATTTCTGATTGTGTTGGGATGCAATCAAAGCTGAATATAAAAGTACTCAATAAATAGGGAACATGTATTCACTTTTATTAAAATATTATCCTAAAAGTAATTGAAAAAAGAAAAACGTATCTATTGAAAAAATATTCTTGTATTCAGTTACATTGATTGTGCTCTAAAAATACAAGAAGGCCAATATTCAGTGAGATTTACACAACAAGGGAAGCTCAGTAAACATCAGCTGGGCCTGTTTTTTGCTCCGTAGCACCGTCGTGGCCTCTGGTGTCTCATTGCTTCACTAAAATTCTACGATCGCATCTCATTCTCGACCGTTTGTTGCGGTGCAACTGACCGTTTGAAATATTTGATCGAGCGCAGAACAGGAAAGAACAGAATCACCAGAAAAGGGCGGCGCAATACTACGGAGCACAAAATCAACAACCTTTTTCTCACTGTGCTTATCCAATTTTGTGTCTTTTTTGACTAATTCAGATTGTCTGAAATTTTGTGATGAGTGGTATATCAGATTTAGTTTTCAAATTTAAAAATAAAATCTTCCAAAAATAAATATTTTCAAAGACGAAATAGCAAACTCTCAACAAATCGTTCATTTTAGGCCGAATTCGTAAAAAATCGTGCAAATAAAGGTGAAAAGTGCAAAAAGGCAAATAAATGTGTTTATGTTACCAAAAATCTTTTTACACTTTTTGCCCGTTCCTACTCTTTAATGTAGGGCGAGTTTCTTGTCCTTCTCAAGGTTCCTAAGGTTATTCCCGTGCACAAGAAGGGTGACATCAAACTGAAGGAAAACGTTCGACCAAAAACTTTTCTTAAAACCGTATCCAAGATCATGGAAATGGTACCCAATGACCAAATCATTGACTTTTGCGAAGAGTTTGGCATTCTGCCAGAATCCCATCATGGATATCGACGGCATCGTAACTCGGTTTCTGCGATCAATATGATGTACGCCAAGGTTGTTGAACTCAGGAAAATGGGTTTAAGAGTGGCATTGACAACCTATGACCAGAGTTCAGCCTTCGATTGCTTGGACAAAAAGATTCTTGATAGGAAATTAGACCTACTTCGCTTTGATCGAGTGTGCAGGAGATGGGTCGGGTCGTTCCTTATAAGCCAGAAACAGATTGTAAAGGTGGGGTCTGATATGCCAAGAATGGCTGAGGTGCCTTTTGGAACAGTTCAGGGGAGTGTCATATCACCAACACTGTTCCTTCTCTATGTGTCAGTTATAGATCTATAGAACATAGATCGTACTGCTAATTGAGCTTGAAAAGATCTCATCATCCCCATATCTTTGTTGAAATGAAATTCTTTGTTAACAACTAAGCAGTTTTTTGCCCAAATGCAGAGCCAAATGTAAACCAGTTTTACGAGGCAGGTATCCCTGTACACTGTGACATATAAATCTTTGCCGCCTCAGAGACAAGACAAAATCTTGCATACCTTCGCTTTTCAATAATCAAAGAACAAAACCTTTGCTGTACATCTTTCAATCAGCTACTTTTAGCTTTTACACTTTTCCATACGAGTGATCAATGGAGCCAAAGGAACTTGATCCCCATAGCTAGATTCCGGCAATATTTCCAATGTCCATAATTCCTGATTGTTTTCAAAAAGGTATTGTACAAGAGCTGTCTTGATCTCGTATTTAAAAATGACACCCAAATCAGTTGCTATACATACGGAGGGTGCCTGTGAGCGTGATTAAAGTTGGATCAATTGAATGCAAGATTAATTAGAGTCATTTAAACTCGCCTTGAAATGGAAGAAGTTTCATTTTTGGCTCGAAGAAGAAAGCTAATGGTTCCAGAACAGAATTAACAAACTATAAAGGGACAATGGTATATTGTCCTTTGGGTGCTTCTCAAATCATGGACACATCAACTTTTATCAAAAACAGAGCCGTAGGGAATCAATTCATTTTGGTGTTTTCCTACAACCTGACAAAAATGTGTAAAATATAAAAGTAGTTTGTAAATGATTGATAAACATATTTCATTTTGTAAACCTTCTTCGTTTGCAATTAGTAAGGCAAAAATAAGTGATTTTGTTATGATTGCCAACAGGCAAAGATTTATGTGTCACCCTGTACAGGGATATTTTTTTTTGTCGGCGCTAGAGTTGGAGGTTTGAGCCTTGCCCGGCCAACGAAGTCAACCATCATATCGTCCAAAGTTTTTCAGAAAGGCAATCTCATGTCCGGTATCAGATTGGTTCTCCGTCTGTGGGTGTGGATTAACATCAAAAAATTTCCTTGAGAAAGGTCGGGGAGAAAAATCAGACTCTAACCACGTTCAGGGTTGCTTCAATCCCGGCCGGTTGACTTTAAACCGACTAAACCCGAAACTCCTGCCATGGCGTTTTTTCGGGATTTTCTCTTTTTTGTCCCTATATGATGCATCTAACTCGTCCCCCAAAGTTGTGCTTAACCGCTATGTGAGTGATTATGTGCGACTAAAATTCAATTCCCGTGGACATTGTGTTTCCTAGAACTCTTGAAGAAGATATGAAAGATTGGGATATGTTATAAATATAACTCAGACATAGTTGCAGTTTTTACCCTTAAAGTTTTACGTGGAAGTTGTAATATTTTTTTATACAAGTTGTACTCAATTCGACAAAACTTGCTAATAAGTGTATTTTCTGGCCTTAAAATGCCACTTATTGACATAAAAAGTTAAATTTGGCCAAATATGTGTATCAATTCTGATTAAACTTTTTGATCGTAAGTTTGTCTGTTTTGACCTTTGCCTTCCTTAAGAACATTGTTCTACACAAATGATTCTAGAGTTTGAAAAAAAATATTATTTTTTGAAAAGGTCCTGTGAAAGTGTGTGTAAAATATGTTTAATTCGTGTTATTTCCGGCAAGATTTAAAAAATCTCGAGACAAAAAATGCTAAAAATTCTTGTTTGTACAAAAAAAATCGAGTTATGAACGTGTCACATAGCGTTAAAAACTCAGTAGTGATATGTTGACGTGGGCCAATATGAAAAAGATAACATGAAGAGTTAATAATATGAATCAAAAATATCAAAAAAAACGAAACACCCGCCCGAAAAAAATACGCAAAACCCTGGGCGGGGTTTTCTTGTAAACACTAATGGAATAGTGTAATCCAGGTTTGTAGCCGCTTTTTTAAATGTTGCGCTGGGGCCTCGCTCCCAGTTTTTTCCGCCTGTGGTAGCTTGGAAAAAGTGCGAGTGGTTCAGTTAAAAGGTGATTAATCAGACTTGTGTTAAACCTATTGTCAAAATGAGAACAGAATTGACTAGGGTAGAGACATATGTAAGTCATCAAACAAACGATCTCAAAATTGGTTGATGAAATGTTGAGTATTTTGGGATCTAAAACCATGATCTCCAGTTCTTGACTGCATTCAGTGATGGCAAATGGATGAATGTCGTGCTTCTGCCACCAGGCAAAAATACTTGCAGAAAATGGCAGAACTTCATGCAAAAGAGGGAAGACCTTCTCCAACTAATGAACTGAACTTTTTGAGTCCTAACCATTCCTTCTCAAACTAATTTTGGATCTTTAACATAGGATGAAATACTGGTGTTTGTACCAAGGTTATTAAGAGGGGCAATGAAAATGATAGAAAAGAGCAGACCTAAAATGGAACTTTGTGGGATGAAGAATTTTAAATGAAGGTTACAATAATTGCCACCAAAAGGAGCCAAAACAGGGCCAAATTCTCTTGATTGCAAATCTATCCTCAACTTACACTTGTTGCCAAAATTATAGCTTCCATCTGAAAGTGGATTTCTCTTCATATTTCAAGTCTTTTAGAGCTTAGCTACGATATTATTGTGTTCAAAAATCAAAAAGCCATGTTGAGTAATCACAAATTAAGACCAAAGACTAAATGGAAGCACCCACAACCGTTTCTACCTCAAGATGGGACTAATTGTCATTTTCTCTTTGATTGAAGCTTAACTTTAGTTCATTAAGAAGGCCTGCTCTGATGGTGAGTTGTTCATTTTGAGAACAAAAGAACGCACCCAAGTAGGATGTGCTGAGGGCATGCTAAGTCATGTGAGAGCCATCTAGGTGAAGCAAATGTGTTTTTAAATTTTTTCATGCCACTCAATAATCCTTCAGCCTCAGGATTTGCTTCCTTTCACTAATGAAACTTTCAATCCCACTCTGGACCTTACCCTGCTTCCCATTGTTTGAGTTAATGAAGCAAGACCATAAATATGCACCTTATCAAAGGTCATGGTAAAGTTAAGATAAACTACATCAACTGGCTGATGACTCAATGTCTCATTGACCAAATGTCAATGAACTGTTCTAATTGTTTATCAATTGGATGATTACTAAAACGTGGTGTCCTGGGGGAAATGATATCATAGACTTTCAAACAATCTACAAGCTTAGATTTCATGATCTTCTCAAAAAATTGCAGGGCAGGGAAATGTGCCTCTAATTACAAGCAAAAACATATCTCTGCCTTAAAAATGCAACATGAGCTAAATTTAATGCGGAGGAAAATTTGCCCTGATCCAGGATTCAAGAGATTGAGTTGGAGAAACAAGGAACAAGAATCTGTCAAATGGCAAGAAATGACAAATTCATCCAAAGCCAAAATTTGCCATCTCTGTTGCTTAAAAGCTCTGTGCGCCCAACTCTCTTCAAAAACAGAAGCGAACATGTCATGAAACAAAACGTCTAATGTTGAGGACGCACGAACCATTGACTACTTTTTTGAAAGTTTGGAAAGTGTTCAGATACTTAACAATGTTTCAAAGATTCCATGAACATCCTCCACATTTTCTACACAACTTATGTGAAGGGGATATCATAATCGAAAATGCATCCATTCCCAAACCTATTTTGTCAGATATTTTTTTGCAAAAAAGACGGACAGCTGAAGATCATCACATCTAAATCTAAAAATATCAACGTTTTGTCGTCAATCATTGACCTCTAAAAACAGGGATGAGTGGTAATTTTAGAGGGTGGAGGTTTGGGCTAACTTCACTGCCATCATGAACAAGGTCATCTACAGGGTGTACCACTTGAAAACTGGCCTAGGAAAGTATATTTAAGTAAAATGTTTTTTTCTTAGAAGCACCTTGTCAATGAAATTCACCTAGTAGAAACAAGCTTATGCCTCTTTTTAATTCATTCTCACTTTCGAAATGTGTCTTATTCGGGGCAAGATTATGTTAACATTATTAATTTGCAGTAAAAGTTGCTCCCTCCTTCTTGGGATCTCAATCCTTATCCGCTTTCCAATTGTAATGGTTTCCATGAGAGAGAAAATAGTCAGGTGCAGATTTCAAGTTGCTATATGCAGTTTTCAGCCATTTTTTTATAAGAATGAGAAAAATGAAATCAAAGATTTAAACTCAAAGAGCCATATTGGGAAAAAATGGACAAATACAAATGACATCAGTTTTGATATACACTAAAATTCAAAATATACAAGCTTATGTCATTTCATTTGCTATTTTAAGGTTTCCAGCTATTGTATTAGTCATTTTGAATGTTTCCAAATGCTGTTTGTAGGTCTTTGAAAGCTTCATTTTTTGCCATTTATTTTCAACCTTTGACATTTGACAATAAAAGCCAATCTTAGTGCCTTTATTGCAATATTGACAACTATATGGACAGATAGAAGGCACCTATGCAGACTGATTCCATTGATATATTTTAGGCCATTTTCATTTTCTTAGTTCATTTTAATATGGCACACCCTGCAGACGCACTTTTTGAGCTCCCTTATTGAGAAGCGACTCTCTCTTGTTCATCACGATCACGAAAATTGAAATGTACATACACCTGGCTCGCAACTGCTTGATGCTAATATGTCCAGTCGTACCCCAGAACTATGCATCTCCTTGACTTCTAAGTATCAGAAGGCCAAAAAGATGGATCTTACGAGACATGAGATATATATCACGTAGTATTGGTAACATTAAAGGTCAACTCCTGCTAAAAATGACCAAAACTGGGTGTTGAGTACTTTCTATTTGACAAAAATAATGGCATGCCTATTCTTCAAGTCAATGATTTGTCGCACAATTCACGAGTGTACAGTCGGACCCAATCAGTTATAACATTGGCTTGTTTTAGATTCCAAAATACTCAATATTTCATCTACCAATTTTGAGATCGTTTGTTTGATGACTTACATATGTCTCTACCCTAGTCAATTCTGTTCTCATTTTGACAATAGGTTTAACACAAGTCTGATTAATCACCTTTTAACTGAACCACTCGCACTTTTTCCAAGCTACCACAGGCGGAAAAAACTGGGAGCGAGGCCCCAGCGCAACATTTAAAAAAGCGGCTACAAACCTGGATTACACTGTTCCATTGCCACAAGAATGATCACGTCGGAACGGCAAGATAGGTTGCGTGGCAAAAATAATCTTGTTCCGTGAGCACGTCGTTAAATCAGGGAAAAACGGGGAGAGTCACAGATATTGACAAAAGGGGAAAGGTTAGAATATCTGAACCTAAATTAACCAATTCTAACATTTTACAAACTTACCTAACCCAACCAATCTTAACCTTTTACAAACTTACCTAAACTTACATAAAAGCAAACCATTTTGCCAATTCATGACAGAAAAAGTTTATTCCAAAATCCCTTACAGCAGTGGAAACCCAAAATTATAACCTATGAGCTTCGTGCATTGCTGCAACGCTATGCTATTGTGTTGGAGAAAGAGAAGATTTAAACATAAGTAGTGCTGCTCCCAGTTGTCTCCTGAATCAGAGGACATTTAGGGAAGATAGAAAAAAAATGTTTCCATGTTAGCAAGACCAAAAATACTTTTTTTAAGTTCAAATTTGACCCTAAAAAGGATTGCCATTTTTTTCATAGTGAAAGAACGTAAACAAAAATCTAGAATCTTAGGACAGAAAATGCAGACAAAAGTTATATGAAAAATTACATTGGCCCATGAAGAAACAAATTAAGCAGAAAAAAACTTTATTTGTCCAATTCCAGCTGAAATATTTTTTGGCAAATTTGAAACTTAAAAAAATTGTTTCTGGAACTTTCCAAATCTGTTCCACTGTGTAGTCATTAATTTAACATAAAAATAGCCAGAGCATGATCAGTGATCATTGATCACCTAAATTGGTAATAAGGTAGATGAAGACTTGGGACATCCAGTGCATGAGTGAGATGTGTGAAAAAGAAATGATTTTCATTTAAGTATTATTAACATGTCGAGGAAGTAACAATGGTATGCCGGAAGTATAGTGTTTGCCTCCATTTAAAAATCCAATAACAAATTATTAAGTGCAGCCAAATTCAGCGGGAATTCTTATGCATTTTGAATCATTAAAATTCTGTTTATCAATTCATTTGAATGAAATTATAGGGATAAAAACTCGTTCTAAAGCCTGAATAGATTTTTTCACCTCACTTTTGGTTTCATAGTCCTTATTTACTTATCTTATTTCTGATTCACCCAGTAGGTTTCACCGCCAAAACAACATCATTTTTGTCACGCAACCTATCTTGCCGTTCCGACGTGATCATTCTTGTGGCAATTAGTGTTTACAGGGTTTTCTCCGATGCAACCATGACCACGTCTCCCCTTTTTCAAAAATGAAAGAAAGGTAAAATCTAAAATAATAAAACAATAACAAAGAGAGGAGAGTTTGATAAACATTAGCATTTCTTAAACATATGTGTTAGCATACGTATGTACCGGTTGCTTCTTTACGTACTAAACTGGCGTGGATTTATAGTCTCACAACAACAGCTTTTTTGTGTCAGAACATGTTGGTTTACACTTATATGAAACTAATTGGACGGAATCGTTCCTAGGAAACCACTGTGGAATAACCACCGAGGAGAAACGCCTTTATACGTTCAAATGTTACACTTTGACACACAAGTTGGATCCAATTGACGTTTCAGTTCTATGTTGAAAAATATAAACGGATTCAAAGAGATGGTGCACGGACATGTCTCTGTCCGTTGCTCTTGATTTCACAATTAAGCAAGGATGTTTCGCCAATATCCAAATCCATGGAAGGATGGATTTGTCTTCACTTCCTATGCATTTTGAATTCGTGGAGTAATATTTTTCAAGTTCAACATACTACCAAAATATTTTCGATTTCTTTGGAGCTGAAGCTTTTTAGTATCACCAAAATAGTGTTTTTGCAGATTTCATTAGAAAGACTTTTGACCGTTGACATTTGACGGACCCAAGAAACATGCCAAAGTATCCATTCAAAACGTAAGTCAACAAAATTTTTGAAGCGGAAATATTTTCGAGTCATAGTGCAATACTTCTGTTCACAGAGTTAACCATCACTTGAGGCTTTTAAAGGAAAGGTCTTCTCATTTTGTTTGAAGTACAATACCGGTGGTGTTCCATTGAGGATCCCATTTAAGCTTTTGATGGACCAAACAATGTCTAATTCAAATCAAGATCCTTGGATATTAAACTATCCAGCATTCCATTTCATATGGTTGCTTATATCCTTGTGTATTTGTGCTAATTTGTGGAGCTTAAACTATTTCTGTAAAGGATTCAAAATCCTCCAGCATTCGGTATTCATCATTCATTTCGTGGACTTGGTGATGTCTATATTGTTGCCAGGATTCTTCATCCTAACTCTAATTCTATCTAGTTTAAGCACCGCGTTTCCAGGCAACTGTCTTTGCTACATTATGTATTTTGCCATTTACACCCCCATCACATTGGCCCCATTTTGTTCGGCCCTTATCGCTATTTTACGGTAAGTCCATGCATATTCAGATTCGTTAGAATTATTAAAAAGTCAATCTGACAAATGGTAAGCTACATTTGTCAGGAAAAATGAGTAGCATAATGAGTACGTAATGTTCTATGAGGGTTCAATTAATTTCAAAAATTTGCAATGTATTATAAATGTACATTTCAAGAACATATAAGTGACATGCTATTGGGTAGTAAGAGCAAAACCTAGCAAAATAAAAATTGCAAAAGTCTCAAGTGACATCCACATGTACAATATTTTAACTTTATTTAGGCTCAAATCACTTCAACTTACGAAGAAAAATGAAGATTTGGCCACTTCTTGGATAGCAAGATCCATCTTCCCGCTGTTTGTGGTGTATTTCGGGCTCACTTTTGTCTTGTTTTATGTCCACATTCATATGGACTGGCCCATTTCCTTTACCACTGAATCTTGTCTCCACGGACCCGAAGGGAGAAATTTAAGACTAGAGACAAGGCTCTTGAACCTTTTGATCTTCATTCCTCAAGCGGCCTCTGTTGTGGGAGACTTCAAAATTGTTCTCTTACTTCGTTCCCACAATTCTGAAACATTCCAAAACAGGTAAGTCTTTTGGGCATTTCAAAAGAAACCGAACAGCTGAAAGTCAATCCATGAACCTCACTTTCGTTGCATCCGATTTGCCAAACACAAGGCTTGAAATATAGGGAAAAAAATTCCCATGGCTTGCTATTTCGTTTCTCATGAATTTTACGTTGTAAGCTATCTGTGAGTATCAAGGCATCCTCAAGAATCTGACATCTATGAAAATTAGGTATTTGAAAAAGTTATTGATTAGTGATTAGGTAGAGGGAAAGCTTTTTTTCAAACTCAAGCCTCAATCTGACAAAAATGAGGAAAAAACATCTTAAAACAGTCACATACAGTAGTTGTAGACAATGTACTTAGAGCTGAATTCTTTGATGAATTGGAAAACAAAAACAAAAACGAAACTTGTGCTTGATCATTTTTTGCTGACTAGGTGGAGTTTATCATTCTATTTTATTTTCAACAAAGAAGTGAATCAATTTTAACTTGTCTCACTACGTCTTTTCACAGGTCGGCGTTCACCAAAGCCAATCAAATGAGGGATTCGATAACCACGGTTCCAGTTAGAGCCACAGCCATGGCAACTGGATTCTTCCTGGTTTATGTCTTGGGAGCCGGTGTTACTAACCTTGTGGACTTGGATGTCAATCACAAGGCTCTCGCTCTCGTTATCATTGGTTGCACAGTGAATACCTTGAGACACCCATTGGTGGCATTGACGACTTTCAGAGCCTACAAGGAAAAAGAGAAAAAGATGCTAAGGATCCAAAGACATAAAAATTTAAAGCGAGAAATCGAGTGTGCTCGTAAACGGAGGGCGGCCAATAGTCAAAAGGTGTTTGTTGTTTCCGTGGAAACAACATTCTGATTCCTGTTGAGCAATCAACATCAATGTGGGAGCTGACTTTAGAAAAGGTAATTATGATGTATTTGTACTTGGATACTCGAGTTTCAGTAAAACCCTTGAGAATCAGTTACAGACAAACAAGACCAATAAGTTAAGTGTTTTTCAATTTTAAGATTGAAGGAAGCTCTGGTACAAACTTTGATAAGTAACTGTATTCTGATGACAAATTGATTTTTCGTCAGTCTGTATTTTGAAAACAAGACTTTCAGTCGTCTGTACTGTTTTGACCTCCGCCATATTGTGGGTATTGTCGAAGTTGAAAAAGAATTAAAAGAATAGCTCAGAGCTTTTTGTCATTAAGATTTTCTAGAATGTTAGTTTGACTATACAGTCCCAAGTTCTGGTAGAAAATGGGTGAATTCGCAAAAAATCGGTTTAAAGTTACATAAAATCTGGTTGTAAATATTTGTCAAGTTTCAAAGTTTTGATCAGTTTTAACTATTTTGCGCCATTGACTTGAGAAGGTTCATTAATAGAGACGGGCAAAAATTGCGAAGGCACTTTTCGATACGTTTGGTGTTTATATTTGCAAGAATGCACTTTTTGGCATTTTTCCTAAATCATGATTTTCAATGTACTAAACCGTTTCTAGATACTGTACCTGTAGGAAAATTCCCATTGTATTAATTTTGTGGGGTCAAAAGTAATCTGTATTGCCCTAATAAACTTAAAGTTAAAGGCAAACTTCAGACGCATTTTCTTTTTGTACATTCATTCCTGAAGAAACATTTTTCGTCACCTTTTTTTTGATTCCTAGACATGGATTAAATGTGCACTTGCTTGAAATTTTGTCAATGCTCCCCTCTTTCAGTATTGTGCCCCGAAAGTTGTGTGCATGAATTGTTTTTTTTTTAATATAAAATCTCAATCTACCTACACCAGAACAACAAGCATTTTACTGAAAGAGGTTTGAAAAATTATTACATTTTTTGTCGTTATGACTGTGACCTAATTAACAGAACTCGGATACATATACGGTATTGATTGGACACTAAATGGTCTCAAAAGTTTTTGGAATTTAGAATAACTTTACTAGCTCAAAGAAACACCATGATTTGCAATGGCATGAAACAAGCCTATTTTCAAACAATCTAAAACACCTATGAAGAAGTTTAACAAAAGGTTACACAAATCGCCACTAGAGGGCGGCAAAACAGGGGCAAAATTTCTTGATTTCAGAGCTATCCTCGATTGAAACTTATTGTTCTGACCAAAGGTCCCAAAGCACTCGCTACCCCTTTTTTAATGGAACAAACATTTCGAATTTGGTTAAATGTCAATGGATTTAATTCTTTTTGAAAACTAAATGTCTGTCGTCGAGATTGCAAGGTAGAGTCATAGTTTAGCAATCCATTAGCTACCCAAACTCCCCACTTTTGTGTTTTTTGACCACCTGTACTCGCCCTAAGTTTGATTACTCAGGGTTTCGTGGAAAAATAATTTTTTCTTTAAGACAAAATGTCTCCAACATCGTTTTTCTGATCTATGAAAAGTGTTTCTTACGTAATTTCAATTCACCCTATTTTTGCGAAAAGGAACTTTACATACGTACTAACAAGCTGATCGCCCGACGAATTTCCAAAATTACGAAGACTGTGACCATATTAGTGACAAGGTTTGAAGTTTGGCCCAAAAAGGCTTTTTTTTCCTTCTCAGAAGTTCCTTGAAACAAGTTACTCCGTTGTTCTTTTTTGAGATAAATGAATACTTCAGTTAAAGAAAAAGCAAGGACACTGAACAAAGAAACAAGAAAATTAAACCAAGTTGTTTTGGAAAATGCCTGGCTTTGCGCTTTTTCCATTTGTATTTTTAATATGATTAACTTCTTGGTAACGGTGACCAACTTTGGTTCTATAATCCAAATCCTGATTGACAACACATCGTCATAGCTCTCGTTTTCTCTGTCTATTCATATATTTTCTCTTAAACCAATTGATCCTTCAACTCATCGCACAAATCGCATCAATATCAGATTAGCTTTGGTCACCAACACAACATGATAGTCACAGAAACTCAAACTCTGGTCTTATGGTTTTTTGTTACCTTGGATCTTTTGATGAATATCAGAGGGTTTTCGTATGCTTGTTCCAACATCAACCTCAAGCGTCATTGTGTGTTCCAATTGATCTTTGCTGACTCTTGCTTGTCTTGCGTTTGTTCCTTAGTAAAGAGCGTAGTGCTTGTGAGTCTTCAAACAGGCCTTGTGGAGGGGCCATTGCCATGCCAATCATTGTATTTTGGGAACTTTTTCCCACTTGTTATTGGACCAATCTGCACCAGCTACATTTCCATACTACGGTAAGCCCATTGCAAAATCAAAAATTATTACCATCATACAATTCTTGAATAATTCTAGGCTTCGAGCCATTAATAAGCCTAACCTAACCGAGCCACCAGGTCTGGCTTGCAAGGTCAAGATTTCGTTGTTGTTCTACTGTGGGGTCTTTGTTGCCATTAATGGGTACCATATCCACACTGGATTGCCAATATCCTTTGCAACAGAGTACTGCATGCACCATGATAAAGGGGAACCTATGGTGCTCGAGAGTCGCTTATTAAACCTTCTGTTGCTGATCCCTCCATTGGTGTCACTTCTCGCGGACTACAAATTGGTCAGATTGATCCGGAGAGTTTCAGATGAGTATGACCTTATAACTATATTTTAACCATAAGATTAATTGTTAGGGGTTAGATGATAGAGATAAAGATGTGTGATTGAATCGACCGGATGTGGTCACAGAAGGCGCAGTCTAGTTGGCTCAGCTTGTAAAATGGCATGGAGGCAAAAAAAATGTCTGATTCATCCTTTTGGAACGAAATAGCGCTTAAATGTCAGCTATTGTTTTGTCATTGGTCGTTATTAGAGTTAACGCAAGTCTCTTCTGATTCTTGGCTCAAAAATTAGCTCTGTATTTTTTTTCTTTAGAAATCAGAAACTTCAACAAATTTACCTCTACAGCTTTATCATTGGTTTTCTGTTTCAGTTAAGATGACAACAAAGCCCTTATATAACACATTTCATTTTGTTCATAATAATGCTTTAAGGGCGAGTGATGACCCAGATCAGACTGAAGATTACACAAGAGTTCGAAAGCCACTGCACCACGGCTGAGACATAAACCAGAGGCAATTTCTGGTTGGCCCCAGAGCTTTTGTAACAGTCCCAAATTTATGAAAATTTAGGGCTGGGCTTCGTGCTCCGTGAGCGTTAAATTATGGTCCTTTGTACCCATCAGTTTCTTGTATTTTAACTTCAATGTGCCTTAACCCCAATGCCGTTGCCGAACCTTGGCTTGCAAAATTTCGTTATTTTGTCCGCACCTTCAGAGGAGAGATGATCGACGAAGAGCTCCATTGAAAAAACACTTTGTGGGAATTGAATTGCATTTTTTCTTTTATACTTGTAGATCCAACCTTGTTAACGAGACATCCGAGGTTACGAGGAAAACGCATCCGGGGTCGGCCAACTGGCAAACGGTCCCCGTGAAGGCTACGGTGATCTCAGCCCTCCTCTTGGTCGAATACTTTCTCGCTGCAGTTTTGATCAATTTCACAAGCTTCGACGTGCGAACCAAGGCCCTGTGTCTGATTCTTTCCGGCCTTTTCGTCAACTCCTTGAGAAGTCCATTGACAATCCTGACAACCTTTCGCTTTAACCAAGAACAACAACGTTGCCAGGACCGAGAAGCTGTTCGAGCCAAAAAATTGGACCGAGAAATGTTCCTTGCTAACAAAAGACGCCAAGCTCAAGACCCTCCCAAAGAGCGATTCTAATTGTTAAATGTGTGCTTGTGTCAATACCCTGTAAATAAAATCATTTGATGTCGACTGAGACCAACCTTGGGAGAATTAGAAAACTAGGACGCTCTGGATTTTAAGCCGGGGTTTGAGGCTAGATCTCTTGATTGTGCATGGCGATAATTTAGCAATTACTGAGCTTAAAATAACGCTGTTGCTTGTAAACCCTTGACCTAAATACAAAAATCGCCTCAGTGACTCAAGCAAGAGTCCCATTTGCAAGTGAGACTTCGGTTTCCATGAATGGGTGGGCTTTCCTCCGGAAAATGAATGCAAGAGTGGCCTACTTCTCGAAGGGGGTTGCAAATACCCTAATCTAAGGTCACCATACCATTCACCACCCATGGTGAGTTGGCGACTTGCTTCTTTTGAGGAAGGTGCCTCGACATCTGATGAAATCTTGAACGACTACATACCCAGCCAACAAAAATGCTTCAAAAACCGGTAGCTTTCTACTGGGTGTTGAATAATAACAGCAAGTTTTTAGGTCATAGCTCGAAATAACTCTACTTGTGGGAGAGCTCAGTGAACCAAAAATAGAGGAGTAAAGTTGATGAGTCCAAAGGTCAAGATATTTTGACAGACTAATGTTGTCTTGTTATAAGGCTTACAACCATTCCCCATGAAGGCCAGGTTGATAATATCCACATTTGTCATTTATATTTTACTGTGTTCCAAACAGGCACTTACTTGACCCAACATTAGTATTTAGTAGAGAAAGATAAACTTTAGGTCAAGACTTTCGAATCTTGACCAATTCTAGATTGGAGTAAAACATTTTAAACACCCAAGCGTCAGGGGGCTGTTGGTATGAAGTGAAGGTCTTTTGAATGTGTTCCAAATGATTTCAGATTCAGATCTTTCCGCTTTCAGATGCAGGGTTCAAGGAAAAACACAAACCACGAAGAACTAGAGCCGACCTGCCATTTATTGCACTAGTAGAGTTCAATCGAACTACATTCGTCGATCGAATAACAAATCAATTTTGGTCAAGTACTGTTGTGTTCAAAAGATCACATAATGATCTGTGAGGAATGTAAATGCTTGAAAAAGATGCAACGATCATGACACGACAAATTTGTGCAAGCCAGAGTTATATCATGTCAAATATTACATAGAGACCGTTTTTTGAGAGTGAAAGGGAGAAATAACGAAATAACGTCTTGACATCCGAGGCAACGACCGTGCTTCCATTTGACCTTCACTGGAAAGACCTTAATTAATTTTGCCTGAAACAGCATGACAATGAAAAAAAACAAAAACAGATAGAGGAATAAAACCCGGATACGCCTGCAATTGGTTTGTTTGGGAGATGAATTAAATTCGACGAATAGACAGAGTACCGGTATCAATATTCTAGAAGTAAACAACATACGATGCAGATCGTTGGTTTTGATTGTGGTTCAGTCTGTAGTTGACGACCAAATTCTCGCTCCATTTTCTTTCTTTGCCCTTTGGCATTGTTTCTTGCTTTCGAGTAACTCGAAACAAGGCCAAGTCCTTCGTTCAGTTGACAAAGCCAAGAGCTGGAACCTAGACTCTCTTGGTCCAAATGACTGAAGAGATTAAACTGATACTGCTATGGACCAACCAAATAGTTCCAAAGCACACATGGGGTGCCTGAACATTATTAAGGACGACGTTTTTTCTTAAAACGCGACAATCGTACCCTTAAATATGATGCTAAATGCTAAGAGCATGACCTATAAGATACATCTCTTTGCTCTGGTAGATGATGCGGCCTTTATTCTAAAATTTGTACTTTTCTGGGTCACTCGGTTAAGAAATGACACGAGACTGCATGGAATTGGCGGTTGAAATGCTTGAAGGTGAATGGTAGAGCACTCGCAACCTTATTCTTCCATAATGTTGCAGCAGGTTATTAATTTTCATACTCCCGTCGAATGTCGCCAGGTGGGGACTGCCGTGAAAACGCTTCTTGGCCTTGCTTACGCCTCGTGGCCTTAGCTTTGCCTGTTCTTCGGTTTGACCCTCAAGACAATCCAATGAGAGCCTTCATTCCTATTTGGTCTCTGGAGAAGTGTGCAAGGTTGCTAAACGTTTCACGGGCAACTATGTGAGGCATGACCCCGCAACTCCCCTCTCAGGTCGGATTTTATCTTTTACCCCCAGAACAAAAATCAAAGCGACGGAAGCATCCAAGACCACTAGTTCCCCGACATTGGAAGTCTCAGTCGCACTTGGACGTGATCACAGAAGCTAGTGAAGAGTCTAGGAACTCGACTCCCAACACATCATCCACCCTTACCCAACTACTATCTCCCACGTTGTTGAGGTAGGGCCTAAATTGGGCAAAAGCCTCAAATAGTCTAAACAAAAATACTCTGTTCCAGGAAAAACACTGCCTTGCCTGGACTCATGTTTGACCGACCCACGCGTCATCCATCATTGGACGACCTTAGGGGATACGGTCGCAATATGAGTTACGATCGTGAAAGCCCTGGCCAGAGGCTCGATGGGCTAAAACTGCCACCCATTTCTAATAACAACTTGCCATATGATCACACCAAATGCCTCCATCCTCAGTCTAGGATTTGCGAGAACCTCCGCTACAATCTTCACCAATTGAGGATCCGGAACTTTGAAGACACTTACCAAACAATCATCGACGCTGTCGTTATTGGTCCCGCTGAAGTGGAAGCAGTGGACGTCGAGGAGGTTCTGGGAATCAGCACTGACGAATATCTTCGAAGCAAGTTCAAGAGAAGCGTTCCAGCCAAGCTTGGTAATTTATAAAGCAAACTGGGTCTAAATCAGGAAAAGGTATGCTAACCATCGTTCTCATGTATTTACATTGCCCAGAAGACGTAGGTTCCCGCCAAGAATCCCAAGACAGTGTTGAAGAGGAAGAGGTACCTCAGCCAAGTCACCCGCAGCCAACCACATCAAAACGGATCCCGGTGCCCCCTCCTCCACCTGTTGAGTACCCAGACTATCGTTTTGGGTACAAGGGCAAATCAGGGGGACCACATTTTGAAGTGGAGAGTCGTGGTTTGAGGATGAGAAGATACTCCATGTTGTTGTCACGACCGGGATTAAGGCGCCAATTTGACCGATTTGCTCGATATGGGGAACCTAGGGCGACAGGAGACTTCATCACTTTATCTCAGACAGAAAAGTGGTTCAAACAAGCTGGGGTCATTGATAACTGGAACGTCACCACTACCGACACTGCCATTTATTTTCGAAAAATAAGCAAGTAAGATTGGGTGCTTAAAAAGGTTAATCCGTCGCCATAGGAACAAAATAATGCGGTCTATATTCGATATAGGGGCTCCAAGTGGGTGGATTATGATAATTGGCGGATTTTCTTGGAAGAGTTGGCTTGGAGGAAGCGCCTGAACTTGGACTACCTCATTGACCGGCTAGAGCTGACTGGAAAACCCCCGGTGACAAATAGCTCTGTAAGTTGAACCAGGAACTCCCACAATGATAAAGGGTAGGCGGTTCCACAAGTAGAAGTTGTACTACTAGAAGTAGTCAAGGCTCTCTAGATGTACAAGACTCGCACCAAATCTGCTAAACGTGCTGTAGATATTTAACTGCGAGGAAAGAGCTACCCAGGAGTGCAATAAAGTTTAGATTTCCTTTCAATAAAGGAAAAAATAACCTAGCTGTGGCTTAATCGTGAAGCTTTCAACTGCATGAATGATAAAAGACCCATTTTGAATACCCAAGTTACGCACTGTAAATTCATGTACCATAATTTAAACACCCTAGTCTACATGTCCGGCTTTTTTAGGTGCAGACGAAGAATGGAAAGAATGCTTTAATCAAGTCTAAGGATACCTAGGACATTCCAGGTATACATAATTGGCATATTGAGTTGTTTTGTTACAGCATGCTTTGTTCAGGTGTGAATCGCTTCGGAGCTAAATTCTTGTGTCATCGTTTTGTTCCAGTACGTTACTCCGTCAACTCAGCAACCCCAACCAACTGGCTCCAAACATCATTACGAGAGAAAACTTCATCACAATCGCTTCGCTTCTCATGATCGTCGTAGAAATTACTAATCACCGAAACCCAATTCTTCATATTCTTTTCTTCTTCTCAAGATTTTTATGAAATGTATCAACGAAATCAAATACACTATGAAACAAGACATCGCGAGTCCTCACTCTCTTATTTGGCATTTTGACGTCTGGAGTTTTCGTTCCTCGAGATTCGTTCTTGGATCAGCATCTTGGCGTATTGAATAGCCTTCTTTGTCCCCGTAATTGTAACGATCCGATTCATCGTGTTGGGAGCAAAAACGCCAATGCTGGAGATAACAATCGTGGTCTGACTAGTCTTCTGGATCTCTACCAGAATGTGTCCACCTCGACCCATGATTGAACCAATTGCACTGTCTTCGATCTCGATGATTTCCTCTTCTCGGGCTTCAGGCTCACTCACATTACTTATGGCTTCATGACCACCCGAATTGGCGGGCCAAGCAGGGTTTTGATAGCTTACAAATGTCGCATCCGAATTCGGATTCGATGTTGTGGTGATCGTGACCATTGGCGGGGGTGGAATGTCCATGGGAATGGCTCCGGAAGTGGGAGGCTCCACAAAAGGGGATTGGGAGGGACCTTGATTACAAGTGAACTCAAATTGGAAAATCCCGTGAGAGATCAGCGAGGAGAATGACCTTAATGTGTCATCAATGGCCGTGGGGGAATAGAATCCGGAATGACGGAGCGAGTTTCCAATCGCGTGAAGATACTGTTCACTCAGATTCGGATCAATATGCGAGTTTGACCCGTCCATTTTCAACTTTAAATGCATCGATTCTCCGGAGGACAAAGATACCGTGAAAGGCGAGTTTTTGTCTGATCGATCCAGAGAGGATGGATCCGCCATGGCTGGATGATTGGAAGGAGCCATTTTCATGGACCTGTCATCTCGGGATCGAGATTTGTTCATATCATAGTCCACGGTGAGACAACTTCCAGAGAAAGGATCATCATGGATTTGTTGCAAGATAAGGTCGACGGCTCTAAGGACACTCGATTTACTTCCACTGACCGTGACTTGGCGCTCTTGTACGATATAATCATCTTCTTTCCGGGACAAGACCACTTGGGCCCCACTTGTCTCGGAAATGTATTTGATTTGACGGCCTTTCGTACCGATAATTAACCCAGCGGTCTCATTGGGCACAACCAAGGTCAGATACAAATCGCGGTCGGTGTCGATGGCTCCATTCCGGGACCAAATCTTAATGGCAAACGCTTCCAACGCTTCTTGAACCTTCTCACCACATCCAGTTAACAGACAAACGCGGCTTGAAGTCCCTAAGATAATGAAACCAAATTTATCTAAATCAATCTTGGTCCTTTTCAAGCCAAGTAATATTGATTTGGCTGCGTAACAAAGTTACAATACGACGAATTTTCGCATGATCTAATTTGATATTTAAGACTACTAATGGACCGAAAGTGATTTCAGCCAAAATTACAGCCGAAATTTCGGTGTCATGCCTACCAAAACCTTAAGGCTTTATATACACCAAAACCGAAAGCAGACATGCGTGACAGGAGTTTGACAAGAAAATCGAAGATACTTTCGGTTCAAAACTTCTGAAACTAAAGTTTTCCAGCTCATTAAATTTGCGACTACCCAAAACATAAAAAACACACAACACATGAGCAATTTGATTATTAAGTGAATTTTGTATACTCAAAATTTTGCAATCGGTTTGCTTTCGGTTTCGGTTAATCCCGCTTTCGGCCGAAACTTTTGGTTTCGGTTAAGAACCCTGTCGGTCCATCACTATTTAAGACCATTCTTGGTTCGAATAGATCTATGTTACATCAAAGACCATTCTTGCCATTTCAATAAACATTATTTCTTAAATACATGTTTTAAAAGATTGTTTGAAGTTAAAAAACCAAATACCTACCAGGGAAGAAGGATGTGGCTCTTGACATCTTCACCTTGAGGTCATTCATCTGCCATTGGTTCAAAGCTTCTCCACCTTTCCCCATAATGGACCCCACGGCCCTGGGTGGAATCAGCAATTTGACATTGATAAAATTCCGTCCTCTCATGCCCTCCATTCCTGAAATCACATCAAAATCTGTTTATGAAGCACTAATGGCACTGATTGCATCGTGCATCACAGTTCGTCGTCTCACGTGGTTCTTCGCGATTAAATTTGGGGTCCTTGGCGTGATTCTGGTCCTCTTTTCTGGATTTGGAACTGGCTGGCTTACAACTTTGAGAATCTGGCAGTCGTTTCCTCGATTCCATATCTTTTAGGAATCGCCTTAATTCTCAAGATAATGTTTTGAAGTAAGGCAGGTCCAAGGAATATTAGGTGATTCCCTCCGTCTAAGGGCGGTGTGAACTGTTTAGCCCATGCTGCCTAAAACATTGTTCTCATCGTACTCAAAAACAGCTGCGTACATGAACTTCAAAATCATTCATTAAGGAATAAAAGTTTTATAAAGCATATAGTACTATCCATGGTATATTTGACATTTCATTTACAATACTTTAGGAGTTATTGGTATTTATGGTGGTCAGAAATGCCTTGGGGTCGAGTTTTAGATATCGTTTTGGCTCTGATTTGGCAGCATTAAGCCCTGGATTTTCAGCTGTTCTCACTCCATCCGAAAATTCAAAACCGACAACGAATCGGAGGATTGTAGTGATTTTAGTGACTTGTATTATATTTTTATACACTTTTAATCTGATTTCATTTGTTTGGTGCTTCTTAGTTGGTCGCTTTCGTGTCAGTTTACCACGCTTTACTTCCAATCATGGCTGCTTCGTTTATAAAAGAGGTAAGACTTTATGGACTTTGTACTTAGAGAAACTCGTTTTAGCTGTTCAAATGCAGTTTGGTTGGCATTGACGATATTTGAAGATATAAGAACCTTTATATTGATGCCAAAAATAAAAATAAATATTCTGAATGTAATGGCGTCCCATTTATCGGCAATCACATTTTCTCATGTGGTATTTTCAAGAATTATTGACTTAATTGCAGGGTATTTCTATTTTCAAAGAAACCTTGCCAAAATGATGACGACCATAAGCTCAAATGTATACTTTGTGATAATCATCCTAAAATTTAAAACTATTGTGCGTTGAAGTTGAAACTTCACTCGAAAAACCTAACCCTCTTGTCCGTGTTACAATATTTTTTGTTCTTAGAGTGAAAAAACTCCTACACATCCATTATTGACCAAGGTGATAAATGTTTAGACCAAAAGAACCTCATGGGACCACGAGCTTCGTTAATACCACTTACCTGGGGCCATGATAGCATTTCTGAAAAAAAAAATTCTGCTTAAAAATGCGTCGCTAGATGACGGCTCCTAGGAATAATGTATAAAAATGAGATTAATATCGTTTATTAGAAAGTCACTCATAACACCTGAAATACATAATTAGTATTATATGAAAGTGAAATAGTTTACTTTTAAAAGGTGCTCAGGTTATTTCAAGGATGCAGAAAATTGATTCCTCGATTCTGATCGAGTTTCCATGGAACTGCCACTAAGTGTGGCCTTTAAAGGCTGGAGGCTCTATGGAAGTTGGGAAGTAGACAGACAGAAAGTGGGAATGAAGGTTTGATTTTCTCCCTCAATATCCTGGAATAGACAACAGCAAACTTGAGAATCTCCTGCCCCAAGTCTCTAAAAGCTCTTGCCAAGAATTTAAGTAAGGCAAGTCTGTCAAGGCCCAAGAAGCCACACGAAACCTTGAGGCCTGGAAAGCGCACTTGCAATTCTTCCCCCGTGCTTTCTTCATTCCTTGGAGAAACTTGTTCCACAAGGGTGCTACGGACGGAGTGAAGTGATTCCAGAGCTAAGGACCAAGGTAGGCAGTGTGTTCCATCACGAGTGGTTGGGTCGTACTACCATTGGCCCTGACCAACTGTTTGAAGGCTGACTAACTTGACAGTATCTCTAGCTAGGTGGCTGCTCTGAGAAGAAGGCCTTGGGGCCAAAGCTTGAAGCTACTGTATGTAAAAGGTTGTCGTTGTCCCATTCGTGTACAAGGAAGCTGATCGAATTGGAACACAAAAGAACGTAATAAGCGTCGCTCCCAAGCATATCCATCGTTAATCATGGGAATTCGCGAGGTAAGGGGACTCCACCATTTTGGTTCTTTCTTCCCACTAGTCAAAGGGTTTCGCTCCCATTTCCCCCAACTTGCAACCTGACCCTGAAATGAACGCTCTGCTAAACAACACGGAGCCACCTCAAGAATTCACTTTTGAGCAGCCCCGATATCGTCTCGTGTCGCCCTCGTTGGCAACAACAGCAAAGACGGTGGATGTGGATGATGCTGAGATCGAACCGAGACTCGTTCCTCCAGCATCTGGGTTCACATGTAGTAGCCTATTGTTGCTGTTGTAGTAGTTGTTTGCTTCAATCCCGCTGGCTTTGAAGACCTTCGACGTGGATTACACGAGTCACCTCCGTCCGTCCGTCCAAAGAAATTTTCGTGAGCTTGCGAGGAAGGAGTGAGTGTTGCCCGAAGTCGTTCGTGTTGGAAGCAGAGGTGGAAGACGAATAGAAGGGAAACGAAAGAGCTCTGAACATCAGTTCGACCGGAAAAAGGCGAGGAAACGGTTTGCCAAAATCCCAAATTCTGTTAATTCAGTGAATCACTTGAGATTGTATTGCGGTGGACTGAGCATCTTTCGGTTTTGTCGACGACTTCGTGAGTACACTCATCTCCTTTGAATTATGGCAGACATGCAATTTCATGTCATGTGAGACATACCAGTGAAATGAAGTTGGATCAAGTTGCCGATGTAGACTTGCACAGGTGTTCAAGAGCTCTCTATATCTATTAGTAATTTCGTCGTTGTTTGACATGTCTCTAAAGTAAAACCTCCACGTCTTCCAGCTTTACCGGATCATCTGGCTACAATTGGTCAATGATCTGGATACAGGAAGCATCATAAAATTAATATCTCGAGAGACCAAGGACTCTGGAGTTGCTGGGTAGGTTCTATCAACTCCACAGCTGTCGATGTGCTTTGTGAGTCATTTAAAGGCAAGGAAGGCAACCGAACTTAGGTGAATTCTGGAGACGGGCAGGTCCGGCTATTCCACCCTTGTTCAAGTCGATGGTTGCCGAACTGAACCTACTTAGAGGGATTTTTTTCGCTAGTTACTTGTTCATGAGGCAAGGAATTGTGAACAATAACAACGCAGTTGGAAGCTCTTCAGTGAACAATAAGCTGATCATCAAAAGTGTAAGTTTGATCATTCGCGATGGAAAAGTTAGAATTGTCGGCTAAGCGAGAAAATGTGATTCATCAAGTTTCGAGACGATAAGCTTCACTTGTGAACTTTTGCTCATCTCATGTTGGAGGAAGGATCTGTTTCATGTAGTTTGCATAGGATCAGGTAGTGAATGATCGAACCCTCAAATATTCATGCGGCTGTTCATGCCTTCATGTTTTTCTTAGACCAGTTGCCGATCATAGTGGACGCAGTACATAATCACTACCAACGCTTTACCGCTACAAATAATTGCTCTTGGACTTCCGGTTTATGGTTGGCGTTTTGATCAATCCTTTTTAACTTCAACTTTTTTTTAGTCGAAGTATCGGGGATTCATCGACAGGATCGCTTGATAGAAGTCGGTCATTCACTAGTATGGAGATTTTTGGCAGACTGCCTATTTGAAAGAAGACATTAGGAGTGAAAAAAGCAAGTCGCTTTGCATCTCCATTCGGAGCCAAGTTCCGTGCTTCAATAACTCTTATTAGATTCAACCTTTCCTTCCTTCTCACTCAACGAGGTTTTGAAGGTAAATATGTAGAACGTAGTATAAATTGAAGTGGATCCAGTCAGTGGTTGACGCAAATATAGCGTGCTCCAAAGAGAAAGTTTGGAACACCCCTTGTTGTGATCCAGTTCAGTGGCTTTCTCCAAAATGCATGTTGGTTGTTGGTTTGCCTGATAAAATGCTATCCATTCTTTGGATGAAAACGTTGGAGTATGACTTTAGCAAAACAAATCTAGAAACTGAACACAGAGCCAGTTGTATGAAACTGGATTACAATTTTTAAAAGCAAGTTCTTACTAGTATTGGTTTTCTTTTCTGATAAGTGTCGAATTGTTTTTGTTTTTCACATGTTGATTCAAACAAGAAGAGGAAAATGGAAAACGAGAATGAACATAGAGCATTTTGTCCTCAGTCATAAACTTACCTTTTGAAAACTTATTTGAAAGCTAATTTTAGCGTCTGGAAACAGAGACGGCACAGTTTTTGAAATGGAAGTATTGATTTACCAACTCCTTTTTTGTCTATTCTTAAAGCTACCATTACTATTAAAGGTAATGTACGAGCCATTTTATCCCTTACAGGATAACGACGATTTTACAATCACATTAGTTCACCACTTGTTCTCAAACAGCTTAGTAAAACATGGTTGGTTAAAGTTGGAAGCCACATTACATATTTCGACCCCTGAAGATTATTACAAAGAGGGTAGTAGAAACCACCTCCCTCATCCCCAACTGGATCAAAAGGGGAGTAAAAGAGGCTACTCGCCCTCAACAACCTCCTCCGGGCTCTCCTATCTTGAGGCTTTTTAAAACAGAACTGGTAGAACCGGGGCGAAAAAGAGGATCTTGAGTGCGTCTGTGCGTTGTTCAGCAAGTGTACTCTGTACGCTTTCATGCAGGAACAAAGCCTCACAGCCTCGCCACTCTTCTGCTACTACTACTACTTAGTACTTCTAGTAGGGTGTGTCAATTGACAGTTGAATTATAGCCCCAAACGAGGGCACCGACCGCGGACTTTCGCCCATTTCATAGTTTGTACCCATGGTTGGAGCGCTCATTCAGATCGAACCAATTAAACTAATAGCAGAAACATTGAAGTGAAGACTCTCTAAAATGGGTCTGATATCGGTAAAAATGATTTATGTATAAAAATGAAGCTTTAAATAAAAGTGAAAAGTGAGGCTGTGACCCAACGTGGTGAAACCTAAGTGTGGACAAGTGTGGATGACTAACTAACACTTGTCTGCCTCACGTTATCCTACTTTTGATTGTCATCCCCTCTCGATTCAATGGAGGAGCCCCATAGAAGCTCTGACTCACGGATCTCTTGTTACTCTTTCCAGTTCATCATGGGTTTCGAGGACATTTATCTGTGGAAAGACCCTTTGCGGTCGGGTCCCATCTTTGGAGTCATCTTGATCACCCTCATCTCCACTTGTTATTACTCTACCGTGAGTGTGGTGGCTTACTCGGGCCTCTTCATCCTCGGCACCATGGTCGGTCTCAAGGTCTATGTCTATGTCATGAATAATCTCTTGAAGAAGAACGTGGAGGATCCCATTCAGGGTTTCTTGAGTAAGAGAGCTTATGATCTTTTTGAATCTGTGAATAGGTAACTTTACTAATGATTGGGTTTCCTTTGGGTTTTAGCTGTGGATACCACAATTCCCCAAGATAAGGTGAACAGTGTGGCTTCGTGCATGGGAGACAAGCTCAATACGGCCGTGACCGAGATCCGTCGGTTGGTTTTGGTGGAGAACATGTTGGACTCTGTTAAGTTTGGTCTTTCCTTGTGGTTTCTCACCTATATTGGCAACTGGTTCAATGCCATGACCTTAGTTATCCTTGCGTGGGTGGGGCTTTTCACGGTGCCCAAGGTGAGATATTTGATTAGTGATGAGTTTGGGTTGTGATTCCAACGGTTTTGTGTTTCTCCTTCAGGTGTATTTGAATAATAAGGCTGCCATTGATCCCATTCTGGAGAAAGTCAAGGTTCAACTAGATGAGCTGCAAAGCAAAGTGGGTGGCTTCATGCCCAAGAAAACAGCCGAGGCCAAGAAGGAGGAATAAACCCAAACCGAGGGCTCTTCTCCGGGGGGAATTTGTTTTGTCTCAAGTCCTTTTTCTATTACTTAAGCGAATGAACTAGGAAAGAAATCGAAGAATCATCGTTTTAGCCACACTTTCCAATTACGGGCATTGTTTTCTTGCTCTCTCTCTCTCTTTCTCTTTGAAAGTACTCATGAAACCCCTGAACTTAACCTCTTCCATAGTGACAATAGTGTCCGTGGCCATTTCGACCTCCCCGCCCTTGATTTCGTTTTGGAAAGGCTCATATTTTAATGCCTTGAATCCCGATCGCTTGCTGTTGTACGGTCTTGTACCGGCCAAAGTGTCAACAAACACGGCGTATAGCATCGTATTCATTATACTACCATCCTCAATATATTATCTTCACCACCAAGAACCGCAACTTTCCTAAGCTCGACATATGTGTTTGCGTGTGTGTTTTTTGCGTCTGTGTGCGTGAATCATTGTCTTTCCAAATCAAGTGTGTGCGTTTGAATGAAATGCTCGAAATCATCTAACCCACCTTAATTATGAATTATCACCGATTTTATTATTACATGTGCTAGTGTACCACCCGAAAGTTCATGAGCGTGATATTTGTACTCGAACAAGACAAAACCAAAAAGGAATTAAAAAATTGCCAAACTTGCATTTACTCTTGATTTCTTTAATCACGCGCTTCGGATGAACGATGATATTTTCTTCAAAAACAACCTCTAGAAGCAAAACGGCGTATTCTTTTGATGTAGTAAAGTATGATTTTCAAGGTAATAGTTGGTATGAGTCATGTCAAACCGTTCAGTAAGTTATTTCATCGCTAAAATCGACTAGTCAGTCTAATACTTCAGTTTTTAAAAGAAAAAAATAAGCTCGTCACACCCCTCAGATTGAGAATCCTCGGATTAAAATATATAGTGTTAAATTGCCAATTTGATTTGATAATCATTGGTAAAATTATGACTACACGCCCGAGTAAGGTTTTAAAAAGTGAAAGAATAAACTTAGAGCTCATCTGGTCTAAAAATATGACTCATTTCGCCCTTTTACCGCGTCACTGCCTTGTTTTGATCATCAGCTGAGACATCGAAAAATCAACAAAACGGAATCACTACATTGAAAGTGCGAAACTCTAGAGTTCCAACTAAATCATACGTTGTTTTGATCGATCATGGCGGAATCTCAGGATTGGAGCCCAGAAACGCTTTCGACCTTATTCGATAAGGCGTTGAGTTCCTACGAATCGTTGATGGAATCCACGGAGGATTTTCGCTCGGAGACGTTTCAAGTTCAGGTCAAGAAGACGATTCTCATGTTGGAGGATGCGACGAGAGCCGTCTCAATTTTGGATGTTTTCTCGCGGAATGAGCGTGTCGATGAAATGGCCACGCCCCATTTACCTCTCATGCTTCTACCCGCCTTACTCGCCCAACTTCAGGTGAAAATGATACCCATTCGTCTTGACACACATTGAATCAAAATTTCCTGATTCTGAAGATTTTAAAAAATATCTGAAATAACCGACTGCAACGTGTTTTGACAACCCTAGAGTTCTTTTTGTTTCAACGTATGTTTTATAACTATGAGCTATATCTTTGATGATGGAAAAAGTCATCGTACTTGCACGGGTGCCAATTTAAGGAACAATGGAAAAACAGGAAAAAATTTCGACCAAACCCGAAAAGTAATCACTGATTGTTCTCCTTATCTTTTTTGGAATATGAAAGGGAAAATCATGGATAAAAAAGTTCAAGTTTTGTTGTTGGAGATTTGTTACCCATAAACCCACTCTTCATGGCATCTGTCTTGAGTGGTTCCACTTTTGATGGCTTTACTGAAACCAAATAAAAGCCGAGCTTCCAATAAAAATATTGATGAAACAAAAATATCATTATTTCAGAGCAAAGTATATGATCCGGCCACACCTCGAACGGAAACGATTCGAATTGCCGAGGTTTATTATCGCGATTTCTTGGAGCGCATTCGCGATTATGAAGTGATGCCCGATCTCAAGATTCCAGAGATCAATACAGAACCAGCCGATGAAGCCGGAGAGGTGTCCGTGCCCGGGAAACCCGATCTAGCTAAGATGGAACGAGAACGAGTGGCCAAGATCCAACGCTTTAAGACACTCAAGTCCTTGGAAGCTCGCATTAAAGAACTACGACCTTTAGTTCGAGCCAAAGAAGGAGCCATCGATGACGATATCCTCCGCGAGTTCCATCTCAAAACGTTAACTTCCTTCGCTCTGAACGCATTGGACGAACTAGCTTCGTTTGATATGGAGAAACCAATCCTTATGCATATGGAGAAAGTGCGAAAAGGCCAAGCACCGGATCCAAAAACCCTAGGACCTCCACCTCGGCCTTTGAAACCCGTGATCATCACTCGTGATGCCGTTCAAAAAGAAGTCTTCGGAATGGGGTACAGAAATGTACCCATTTTTAGTATTGAGGAATTCTACGAACAAAGAGTACGCGACGGTTGGTTTCCGGATCCCAAAGAAGTCAAAAAGCAACAGAATAGCCTTCAAGATCGAACCACGGCGGATATCAAGGCTCAAGAAGAAGAGGAGGAACGTGTAAAAGAGGAAAAAGAAGAGCAGGATGACCCCGAGGAACTGGCTCGAAAACGTTACATGGACGATTATAAAGATGAGCATAAACGGGGTGAAGGCAATCGTTACAACAAAGGCTGACCTTGGTTCGACTTGAAATACATTCATTTTGCATTATTCCTTAAGATTAATTTTGCTCAAGGAACGGCCATTTCTGTTTCAGATGGAAATGGTCGGTCGTCATTTGATCAATTCGGCCTTAATTAAGTGCCAAAGGAGATCGCTTCATTTGGCTCCTCCATTCCTCGTTGAAGATTACGAGCCCGTTGCTTTAGAAACGAATCGCAAAGGTCTAATGAAGGCCAAACTAGAACAAGCTCGCCTGGAACTCGAGAATTGTCGAGCTTGTCCACGAGATTGTAAAGTCAACCGATTAAAAGATGTCAAAGGTGCTTGTAACACTGGACGGTATGCCGTAGTTAGTTCAGCATTTCCTCACTTTGGCGAGGAATCCGTCCTTCAAGGCTGGAATGGCTCTGGTACCATCTTCTTCGGTCTTTGCAATCTACGTTGCGTGTTTTGTCAGAATTGGGATATTTCTCAAAAGAAACAAGGCTGGGAACTCAAACCCGAGGAAATTGCCGATTTGATGCTCAAGCTACAGAATGAGACTCATTGTCACAACATCAACTTTGTAACTCCAGAACATGTGGCTCCTCAAGTGGTGGAAGCGATTGCCTTGGCCGTAGAAGATGGTCTCAAAGTACCTTTGATTTACAATACCAGCTCCTATGACTCATTAAGATCATTACAACTCATGGACGGGTTGATTGATGTCTATTTGCCTGATTTCAAGTTTTGGAGCCCGGAAACTAGTCAGAGGCTGTGCAAGGCCCGTGATTATCCGGATGTGGCCCGCCAATCCATTTTGGAAATGCAAAGACAAGTCGGTGATCTTGTATTTAACAGTCAAGGAGTGGCTCAAAAGGGCGTTTTAATCCGACATCTCGTCATGCCCAATCATGAAGAGGAGGCGAGAGCAATCATAAAATTCGTAAGGGACGAAGTGTCCAAGGATGCATTTGTGCATCTTATGGAACAATATCGGCCCACATTTAGTGTTGGGAAGGGGGAAAAGCGAGCTCGAACAGGGTTTACTACATATGAAGAAATCAATCGACCGGTGACTGAAAGCGAAGTCGACCGATTGCGAGCTTTTGCGGAAGAGTTGGGTTTATGGCGATTTGAAGGTGATATGGATTGTTGAAGGGGGGTTGAATTGAATGGCAGACAATATTGTCATATTTTTTATTAATCCATGAATTGAGATATGAAGCCCCTTGGAATTGGAAATACACAAACTTTAGGGGTCTTTTGAGAGGAAACATGTTTTCTTAAGAATACCATCGGAACATCATTGATTGGCGGCTTCGCACGCGTCTATCCACTCGTTATAAACATCAATGGGTTCGGAAAGCACGTTGATGGTGGCCTGAAAGAAAAAAAAAGTACTTAAACGAACTAATTCATTAAAGGTCAGGAAGTACTACATTCCGTTAAAAATCATAAGGACAATCACGTTTTCCCATATGACCATAATATGAGTAGCACCTAATGAATGACCTTAAAGGGACATCTAGAAGTGGTTTTGGTGTCATTCGTCCAGCATATGTACTTCACCAACGGTGTAATGTTTTGGACCAAAATATTACATTGCAAAATGTTAAAGACAGGTGGCCTAAGTCATTAAATAAGGGGGATATTTTTTATCTTAGACCACTATTAAGATGTTAATAATCATCACAATGCCCGGAGGCAGCCCTCTATCTCAATCTGAACGTGGCCGGGTGATTGCATTGTCACGGGTGGGGCAATCTTGAAGTGACACTAGGCAAAACACTAAACTTCTTCAAAGATCCCCACAATTTTGGAACAAAAGGTGTCCAGGGAGACCCAAAAAATAACATCTGAAGACAAAAAGAGGACCAAGAACGTGATTCAAAAAACAAGCTGACATCTCTGGCTCATTATTTTTAACAAACCAGCCTTGAAATTCACAAAAACACTTTTACATGACATCTGAAGGTCAGTGGCATGAGGTGATGCAAGAAATTGGCCACGGCTCGTTATCGCCAGCGCCGCAAAATAACATGCCTGTAGTTGGCCAAGAAGCACCAAGCAAAATAGGGGTTATTGAACTAGAATTTGTTCATAATGAGAAAAAATCCACTTGAAGCGGGTTTTAAATTGTCCCCAAGTAGAAACTTTTGTGTGGATTTCAATGACAGCTCTTGGGTCCACCAAAAAGCCACCTTGGGGCCATTCGTTAACGACTAAATGGCTTCGCCATCCAGAGTCCGGCGGCGGCGCTTTAAATCCAAAAATAGGCTCCGTCTCCTAAAATCTAATACGATTTAAAGGACCGGCTAACTTAGACGCCCACTAATTTCCATCCTCGAACTTCCTCCACAACCCTCCTAAAAATTTGGAAAGCCAAATCTTCACTGGTGTTATTATTGGAGCAATAAAAAAAGGTATATAAACGGAGAGGAAAATGCAAGAAAATAAGTAATAAAACCCCAAAATGTAGATAAAATGAAAAAAAAATGCAATTAAATGTAAATAAAATTTGAGGGAGGAGACGTGGCGTCGGGGTTAGCGCAGTTTCCTATAGTGAGAGAGGTCCCAGGTTCGATTCTCCTCCCCGACCTTTCTCAAGGAAACTTTTAGACGCTAAATCACACCCACAAACGGAGAACCATTCTGATACCGGACATGAGAATGCCTATCGGAACAATTTGGACGATGTGATGGCTGGCTTCGCTGGCCGGGCGAGGCTCAACCCTCCGACCCCAGCACCAACACTCCAAAAAAAAATGCAAAGCATGTTAATAGGGAGGGTCGGGCCCAAATTTTTCAGTTACGGGTCAGAATCAGTTTGGCAACCTTTCAAATTGGATTGGTTCGGATCCAAAACGCAATCAAAATTTCGCGTCCGGCTCATTTGCGGATCGGTGCTAATCCGGATTGGATCGAATCCGGCTCATAGCCGGGCGAACCAATTCCTACATGCTAACAATATGGGCTGGAGGAAATATGTACGTAGAAGCTGCCCAAAAATGCAAATAAAATGTGAGAAATAGAGTGCAACTGCAACATATTTCAACTTAAACCGAGGTATTTTGTCAGATTAAACTTAAATTTCTACGCAAACCCTATATTTTCATCATTATTGTCAAAATTAGCAAAAATGTAATTGAGACATTTTGCATTTTATTTACAGCTCTAGTTATTATTATAGGGACCCCCATCTCAATGGCGATATGAACTACGTGTTCTAGTTGGACAAAGCACAAGTTCAAATGGCAAAAGTGATACAAGCTTGCTATTGGGACAATTTTACCGACTCACAAAACAACTTTGTGGTCTCTCGGCTTCCCGGTTTTCAATCTCCTCGATTTTTGTTAGGTCCTATTTTATGATGTCGAAGTTGAAAGACTGCAAGATCAGAACCCCATGTAAGTACAAATAAGTACACTTTCAATGAAATGGACCAAAGGAAAATATTTATGCGTGATTGATTTTTCCATAAACAATGAAAGTCAAATGTAAGAAGACTTATTGTAAGAAAATCTTTTAAATCACTAAAATATTTTACCGCTGAACGATATTCACTTTTAATCATGGCATCTTTAAGTTAAAGACTAATTTTCGCTAACATATTTTTGAATATCCAACTTAGGTTCTTCACTTTGAAAGCATTTCCGAACTTGTTGGACAGGATGAAAAAGGGACAAGACAAACATGTCAATAATAAGGATGCTCCTGGGAAAAGGGCGTGTTTCAACCTGTTGGGGTATTTTGAAGCTTTGTGTTTTGGCCGTTGTCAAAACGATCAAGCCAAATAGTTCATGTTCAAACGGCCTTGGCATTGATTTAAAAAAATCTCTTAAAAACCAGGAATCATCGGGGTCACCCAATCACAACATTATTATTATTCTTTATGTTGTGATTGTGAGAAAGTTGTTGTAGAAATAAACAATCATCATTATTAGCCTTATTCGCTGACTGAAACGATCCTTGAGTTGAATGAAAGAATGAATGGTCACTCACTTGAAAGTCTTCGAGGCAAATGTTACACTGAATGCGTCCGGTATTTTTGGTCTTCTCCATTTTGACCTCACAGGATCGCTCGTGATTGCAAAAGGGGCAATTAAAGAGCACATCCAAGGCCTCCAAGTTCTTCCGTTTTGGACCAGCCGTTCGCTTTGATTTGCGACGTCCCATCGCAAACGATCAACAAGAGGGTCTAATCCGCGATTTCAAAAGGACAGAAGGAGTACAACCAGTAGAACGCACAACAAAGAGTGAATTGTTGTTGATATCGCAATCAATGAGGTTGCGTGTTTTTGCTATTGTTGGTTCTCTGAGTTGCTTCGCTCTAGAGGGCTAACAGAAAAATGTCACTCCAGCTCAGCCAGTGTAAAGAAGCTCAGGGGAAAAACACAGTCGACACAGTCAAGTCGTTTCTTTTTCGAAGCTTCAAATGTTTGCCGTTACTGTCGCGCAGTTCAAGTTATAACAAAAGGCGATTTTGCAATCAATTTACATATATTATGGCACTAAAGACTGATCCAGTCATTGGATCATACAATAAGATGGATTCAAGCCCTTGCAAGGATATTTTTCGGTAAAAGGCTCCTATTTGGTGTATTTTTTTGCTTGCACTTTTGAGCACCGGTTTGTTTGGCTTTTTTAAAGCTTCATGATAAAGCGAGCGTCGCTATTGTTCTGACGACGCTTCTTTCACAGGAGCTTCTGTAAGCCACTGGAGATTTGTTTTGAACATCCTTCAGTAGTATATAGAGGCTTTTAAGCCAAGCTTGAAAAATTTGCCAATAGACGGTAGGGAAGGTTGGGCAAGTAAAGGAAAAGACTTGTCAGCTTAGTGCTTAGTTCTTGCCCCCTCTTTCACGCCATCTATTGGTTAATTTTTCCAACTTGGTTTAAAATCCTCTATAGAGTGGTGATGGAAACAATCCAATCTCCAATCATATTCACGATAGGTTGCTCAACTAGGTCTGCCAATTAGCCCACATCATAATCATTTAGACACCGGAGGAGGCCAGGCATGAACCTCCCACTGGGTGGATTGAGCGGTCAAGGTGGGGTTGGGGGTCTGGGCCTGAGTTCCACCACGGTGGGTAAATCCGCCTCGGCGTGGCACGCCCTGGACGAGCTGGTCCGCGATTATTTGCTCTGTCGCGGTTTCATGCCCACTTTGAAGACTCTAGATCAGGAAATTAAACTCGACAAAGAAAAAGGATTCAGACCGGATAAGTACGATTTTATTAGACGGATAAAAGCGCTTAAAACCTTCCGTATAAAGATACGTCACTTATTGAGTAAAAAATGAAATCAAATCGGATTGTTAAACCCTCAAGCGTAAAAGAGTATCAAAACACCAATCCGGAGTTGAAACGTTCGGAACATCCTGAAAACTTTTCCTAAAGTGTTACTGTTCCTTTTCAGGATCATCGATCATATACTGGCCTTGATTAGCAGTCACGATCTAGCCGGACTTCGTGACCTTTGGGCTCATTTACAAACTCGACTGTTCTCTCGTCTGGAACATAAAGAAACCCTCGCCGTGTCCAAAATGGAAACGGGTCTCTTCAAGCTATTTGTCGTGCATTGCGTGCAAAGCAAGCATCCCGAAAAAGTCCGAAGCTTCTTTGAAGTGATGAGTTCCGAGCTTCAGAATCAGGCGGATTGGAAAGACTGGTTTGTCATGCCGTTTCTGCCCAATCCCGAGAGTCATCCCTCATTTGCGCCTTTCTTTTCCCGCCATTGGCAAGACACCTTGTTGCTGTCCTTGTTCAATTTATTGGCCTTGATCTACGCCTGCTTGCCGCCACCAAAATTGGCGGATTTCCGCACATCGCAGAGTAAGATCCAAACGCTTCAAGAGGAAAACGAGGCTTTGAGGCGGAAATTGAGAGAGATGAGAGTTCAAGATCATCGCGATAAAACGCCCAGTGTTCCGGAGATTCACCCGCCTGACGACGTTATGGACGATTTCTTTATCATAGCGCCGGAAAGCGCACCCGCAGATGTGTCTAGCAACAGTTTGAAGAGCTTTTTGCGGAACATCACCGGTTCCAGCGCTAGCAGCTCGGTTTTATCGACTTCAGAGCGAAGAACGGCGAAACCGTCGACCCAATTGGGCACGAGTAGCAGTTCCAGTTCATTGAAGCAAAGCGGTAAATCGCGATCCTCGTCCAAATCGCGGATCACTCATGCCCCTGTGAAGCGATTATCACAAACGTCTTTGAACACCCTTCCCTCTGCGAGTTCGACGCCAAATTTGACCAGATCACCCGCTGCACTTCCAGTTGAGCCTTCACCCTCACCCAATCCCGCTCCTTCGGATTCCATGGCATATTTATTACTCAGTCAAGAAGAATATTTGGAGCATCAGTCCGAGATTACCCATTGTCGCTTCTCAAGTACTGGAGCTTTAATCGCGAGTTCGGACGTGGATGGAGTGATCAAGATTTGGAGCCCAACTCCCAATCCCATGACCCAATCCACCTTCATAGCCCAAAGTCCTGTCACAGCCTTAGATTGGGTGCCAACGTCGGATCGACATTTCTTGTATGGAACCCGAAATGGAACGGTCCGATTTTGTGACCAACTCGAGCGGAAAACGCAGAATGAGATCCACTTCGAAGACCAAAGAACCATTAGAGTGTTGACTTGTAGCCCGAACTCGAATATTTGTGCCCTAGCAGCTAGTAGCGCGTCGGCCGAGCTATTAGCGGTGTATGACCTCAAGACCATGACCTTGTTGTATGAGCTGTCGGAAAGCACGCCCATTTGCGAAGTCACGGCTTGCTCGTTCAACCACAACTCTCAGATGTTGATCACATCAGGGATCGATGGCAAAATTCGGATATTTGATCTGCGGAAACAGGATTGTATCGCTTCATGGATGGTCCACGATCACCCGATATCAAGCTCTTCACTGTCTTTGGATGAAACCAAGATTTTTGCTCTAAGCCAAGATGGACGATTTTCAGGTTGGAGTCTCTATCAAACTGGTCAGAAGTGCTTCGATCATCAATTGGATGACCCTTATTTTGGAACGAGTACCAGACAAGGGGTGTGGAACAATCAATTCGCCCTAGCCGGAGATGGAACTCACGTTTTAACGTGCTCGAGTAATGGTGGGATCATCTACGAGTTCAATTCCGAGGAGATGACCAAAGTCCTGGGCTTGAAAGGATTGAGAACAAATGCCACGTGCACAGATTGGTCTGCAATTAACGATTGTGGACCTTGTATAACAGCCTCAGCGGCTGGCCAAATTACTATTTCCACACTTTTGTGTCAATAACCAAGCACCATCACATTCCTTAATCCAATTATGTGCATTACTTTTAGATAAATATACATACTTTCAAATAATTCCTATCTTTTGCATTCTTTGTTTTGAATCTGGTGAAATCAACCTTGTTCTTTGCGCAGCTGTTGCCTAGGAAAAGCTTCTGTTTCAAGCCCAAAGTTGCTTTTTTTGTTTGCAAGTTTTGAATTCAATAAAATTAGCCAAAATTGATTGCATGGCCGAAACGAGATCCATAAGTTCGACAAAATAATAGTAATGAAAGAAGACTTAATTGATCAATTAAAAAGAAACAATTGGACTTTTTATGTGCACGAATTAACGAGCATTTATTTGGTGTAGTATCGAATTGTTCACAAAATACATTTCATTCAGATATCCATGACCTCGGAGTCATCCATGAGGGATTGACTGATGAGTTCACTCTCTATTTTCTTCACACCCTCCGTTTTGGGCTGGTTCTCTAAGAAGAGTGAGGCGTGTTCGGTCTTGATATTCGCCATCTTCGAACCTCCAACAGGTTTGGCGCCTTTGACACTCTCCATATAAAACTGGTTGGGATGATTGGTCATTCCAGTGGACAACTCGATGCCACTGTGAGTGGCTTGATAATGACGTCCACAAGCCTTTTGGAAATGTCCAGCCTTCGCATCAGCCAAGATATCGTTCAAATGAGCACCTTCGATACCACATTTCATCAACAGCGCTTTCAGGCTAGTTTCGTCGCTATGTCGATAGGGACATCCATGATTCTCACCCGGACTCACATTACCCATGATGATCCTCATGCAACTCCAAGGTGAGAAATTGACTTTCTTGCCTTCTTTCCCGTAGTTGTACCGGATTCCATACGAGTACTCCTTATCAAACTTCTCCGGATCGACATGAGCTTTGGTGAATTCGCTCCGGAAAAACTTGATGGCGTCCTCCATGGACAATCCTGCACCTTTAAGGAATAGACCATACTGCAATCGACCATTATACTTCAAGTGATGAGTTGAGTTCAAAGTCATCTGCATGGACTTCATACACAGAGGGAAATGTCGCTCTGCCAGACTCTTGACCATCTCGGGGGTGATCTTTTCCGATCCATCATGGTTGGTGAAATCGCCACTTTGTCCTTCGTCGGCCTTGACCTTGTGAATGAGATCACGAATCCGTTGGTCTTCGCTCAATTGACCGATGAGTTTATTCGTGTTGACCAATCCGTGTTGAAGAATGGTCTTGAAGAGATGAACGAGCAAGCTCACAATCTCCTCTTTCAAAACGTAACACCATCCATTTTGAACGTAGCACTTCCGATGTCGAACCAGATCCAAGGCTTCGGTAAAAGGTACTTTATAATGAATAGAGGTGAGTTCAGCGGCAAATGAAGATTGAGTTAAGTTATGACGAAGGTCGTTTTCGTCGAGCTCAGTACTCAAAACCTCCGGATAAACGAGCTCGTTGTGAGCTAGGAACTCGTCCAAGGCCGATCCACTATCCGTGGAATTGAAAATGATTTGGCAACGTAATTTGAACAGATCCACTTCTTGTTGAATCATCCAACGTCGCTCTTCTTCAGTTTGGCATAACACTAATCGGAGGATAAAGTGCGACAAGTGGTCGTTGGTTCGATTCCGAGCGACCTTTGAGGCCTGTGCTTCTTGTTCTTGGCGCTGTAAATGGATTTGTTGGGTACGATGGGCTTTGCTCGAGGGTTGATCGCGCAATTCGCTACCTCGGAAACCCACTAAATCGCCCTTGAGCTCTTTTTCCAGGGTGTGAGCCGTTTGATTGAGGTTCTTGTGGGCATCAGGAGCGCTCATTAAGCGTTCAACTTGCTTTAGTAGGGCGAACCGATCTTGGGCCAATTTCTCGAATTGATGAAGCCTCACTTCGCATTCGGGCGATTGGTCGTAAAACTGAAGCGGCACAGGATACACTTCAAGAAGATCCTTTGCATCGACCTAAAATACATTAAAAAAATATCACAAATCTGCTTTGTGGTCAATCATCGCGTGTTAGTTGTTTTTTGAATGATTTCTCAACAGCTATGCTATTTTTCCAAAGTTTTAGATTCAAATATTTCTCATTTTTTCCTTTTCAACTACAAAATAACACTAATATAAAAATGAATTCTTGACTTAATACTCTAAACATAACATAAAAAAATACAAAAATCTCGGCATAACCCTAAGATATCAGTAACCCTATAAAATGCATTTACGAGACGATTTACATGATAGTTGAGCATTCTACGGTATTGCAATCAATATCGTTCACAGTTTTCAACCATAATTTTGGGCAACGATGGTGAGATATTATAATTCTATTTTATTTTTGAGCTAAGTAATAGTTCTTAATTTAATTTCTCACGTCTTTGACCCAGCCTTGAGTTACAGATCAACCAATGCGTATGTACAAAGGTAATGCAGAATCTTAGTCATAGTTTAAAACCAAGATTATTAATGGTTGGTAAAGAGCTAATAATGGAATCTAAAAATTTTCAAGTCTTGGGGAATAAGCAAGCCATTGAATGCAATCTCACCCCACGGATTCCAAAAAGGTTCCTTTCGGAATTCAGTCCACGAACACGTTTACTTGCGAGCGATTTCCGGGGAGTGGACCCAAAATTCATGATGCTCGACGGGATGAGATACGCCCAAGGGAAGAGATAATCTGTCAAGGAAGGCTCAATCCTCCCTGAAGAAAAAGAATCACAATGTTTTCGCGCTTGAATTTCGACCAACGTAAACAAACGAGAAAACACGGAGCCATGAGAAAATGATGGTCTATTATTTTCATGGAACGTGGAAGTATTTGTAACGGCGAAAGAATAAACAGTTGCATGGAACATGCATATGAAAATTGAACCAATGAAGCTGCATGCATTTTTAATTATCATTTCAATTGAAAGCGCATTATCTTAGTGAACTGTAAGTAGGAAAAAATAGTGCCCTAACAATAGTTCCTGTATAATTTGCAATCCCAATCAGTGATATATTTTATTTATCATGGGGATACTTGAAATCATGCGACCTATGACCATGTTTGGGCACGCCGTGGAAATTCCCAAATGTTAACAAGAGCGATTCGAAGAATCTCCATGTCGATCTGATTCAGCCGAGGGTTTGGAAACATAACAGTCACGAGCGTGCGATTTGAATAAAGGTTAAAAGTCAGCCTCAGTTTTCCCCCTCTTCAATCCACGGGGAAAGTCTGCTAGACTTTCCGGAACAAAATGGGCCCAATGCCAAAATCCGGACCTAGCGTGACCCCCTTTTCAATCGCCTTTTCTATTTGACATCAAATGAATTTGAAAGTTCGTCTTAAAGAAGATATTATTCCTACAAATATATTCATACCTTAGGTTTAATTCATTTACATATTACATCAACATACGAAATCTCATTTGAAATGACGGAAAAATGTCTTTTCCCCACCTGGGGGATTCTTGCGTCACCCTGACATGACAGAAGATAATTTCCCCCTGTGTTCTCGTGTGTCTGCTAGGGATGGATGGAACATCAACGAGGGGGGAACTCGCTTAAGTGGCACACCTTCGTCCCTTCCCGGCTTCTTATTGGCCTGCCTCATTGACGGGCCCACAATTGAGTCCCCCGAAATTGAATAGTCATCTTCCATCCTCAATCGGTGCAGTCTCTCGAAACTTGTGCGGATTCCAATTTCTTACTAACGCCGAATTATGGTAAGTATAATATGGACTAGATTTTGCTACGTGACATGGAAAATCGACTGGAAATGTGCATAAATGGCAGAATTTGGGCTTTGACCGGCAATCAACCGGCTTTCTCGCCGGTGAGAGGTAATTTTTGCTGGCACTTTGCCCGGGTTGAACGCCCTATTGTTGGTAGGGTTAGCAAAGAACTCATCGAATAAGTCGTGATAGAACGAGGCTATTTTAAGCTCTGGCCTCATTGAAAAGTTCTTTCTGAGGCGTGCAACATGGTAAGACAAGTTGAAGATAACTTTATTTTAGAAGATCCCTTTCTATTTCAAATTATTCTTTAGGCTTCTGGTGTCAAAGTTTCCGAAGAAGTCAAACTCAAGTTCGACGAGGTCAAAAAAAAGAAGACCTATCGCTACGTGATCTTCTACATCAAGGAAGAGAAGGCCATTTCGGTTGAAAAGACCGGTAAGAAGCCATGAATGTGACTTGTGTTGCCAGATATGAAACCTATTTTATCATTTAGGTGGGCGTGAGTCGACCTATGATGAGTTCTTGACGGATTTGATGGCTTGCGGGCCCGAGGATTGCCGTTATGGGTTGTTTGATTTTGAATACGCCCATCAGTGCGAAGGCACCACAGAAAAGACCAAGAAAGAGAAACTCCTTTTGATGTCATGGTGTCCGGATACGGCTAAGATCAAGAAGAAAATGTTGTATTCCTCCAGTTTTGACGCCCTCAAGAAGTGCTTGGTTGGGGTACAGAAATACATTCAGGTTAGGTTTTGATGGTTAAGCTAAGATTCTTGGAATAGGAATGATTATCATTTTGATGTTTTTTAGGCTACTGACGAAGCTGAAGCATCGCAAGAGGAAATTGAAGCTAAACTGCGATCGACAGACCGAGTTTAAAGCAAGACCTGCCCTCCCGTCAAAAGTGATCTTCCATCATGTCATAAACTTTCAAGGATCTGGACATTTCGTCCAAAATTTGCCGGATCTTTTGGGAGTGCGACAACTTGCCTAACCTATTTTCGGTTTTTGTATCTATTTGTGTTGGAAGAAGAAAAGAAGAAATGTTGAATAAATTATTACTCTTCAACCCTGACTGATTGAGAGAATATATGATGCAACAAGTTGTTTTGTACGAGTACATCCACACAGGAAGTGGTCAATGAACGTTCAAGACTTTTTCGCAATTCGCAAAAAAATTGGGAATTAAAGAGTTGCTTAAAATTGGACAAGCATTGTCCAATTATTAGACACAAAACCCCCGGTTATAACATTTTTACCTTTTGTAGAAATGTGACATTGTTCCAAAAATGTGAGAACGAACTTCTATTTTTGCAAAACGCTCAAATCGGAAAGCAAAATCCAATAAAACTCTATAAAGATATATTTTTGAACAATTAGCTAATGTCAAAAAAAACCACTTTATTTATGAGCATTAAAACAACATTCAAAGTAAATGTTACTAAATTCAAGACAGTGTCCCATCCATGTCTGTGGAGGGAAGAGAAATAAAGAGAAAACTCTCTTGATCCAACTCCTCTTAGAGTTGTATTCTTGTGGAAGAGTTGATCAATAGTGTCAATGCTGGATTCAGCATAGCTCTTAGTGTAAGAATACTGTCACTGACATGAATATACATATATTTTCAATATATAATGCCTCTTAATGTAAGAACGATGTATTTGCCGACCGACAATATTCTTATATCCAACTTTGCTTGTGTGTAGTAACTTGGGAGCAATCGTAGAGAGCCTAATGTACTACGAGAACGGAGCACCTTTGAAAACAGGTAGATAAATTTACAGTGAGGCCTAGTGGCTAAATGTTTGAACATTGTGTGTATGTGTTGGCCATGCAGAAAGTACGTGCGTCGTGCGTACACATACTTGCTGATATTTTTAGTCCCTTCTTTACTTTCTCAGTCATTGAAAAAGGTCGTGGGAACGTGAACATGATATTATGATTGTGAGCCATGATCAAGATACGTCGTTGTTTTGTGCTTCTGCTGTCATTTCTGGGAATCTTGGCTATTTGGAGCATCAATCGGGGCTCGACCAATCCGGAGAAGCCCAAAGTGAGCCCAATCAGGGCATTGAAACCGGAGAAACACTACGAAAAGCATGTCATGGCAGAAAACATTCAGTATGATACGGATAGCCTCATCGAAGCCTTCGATCTTGGTGGCTCAGATTGGATAGTTCAATCCAACAATGGATCCATCTCTATCCCGGCCCAAGTTCCAGGTAGGAGGATTTTATCTAGGCTCTAACAATTGATGTATGGTATGAGTTAATAATTCATTTATTTACTTGATTAGGTGGGATCTATTCAGATTTGGAGAGGGCGAACGTGCTGAACACATCGGTCTATTTCCGGTTTAATGATGTCAAGTTCCGATGGGTTGGACGGGAATCTTGGGTTTATAAGAAACAATTCACCATGCCAAAATCCATGAAGGGCTATGAAAACGTCATTTTGAACTTGGAAGGTGTGGATACCGTGGCTGAAATCGTTCTGAATGAACAAGTCGTGGGCAGAACAAATAATATGTTCGTAAGGTGAGGGATCAAACGCCAAATTTTGACGTCATCGTCACTTCATTTCAGTTTTGGAATCCATTGCAGATATCGATTTGACGTTAAGGAGCACATCAAATTTGCTAGAAAGAACACATTGGAGATTGCCTTTGAATCTCCTGTTGTTTATGCCCGTCGAATGTTTGTGGAACACTCGAATAGGTCCTATATTGTACCACCTATCCGAGTTCCAGAAGTTTATAATGGTGAAAATCATGCCAACTTTATCAGGTGAGGGTATGAAACTTGTGTCAACGAAAACAGGATATGCAACCAAATCATGCCAATTTGCAGAAAAACACAAGCTTCTTTTGGTTGGGATATTGGACCAAGTTTCCCGTCCAGTGGAATCTACAAACCAATCAGCATTCAATGTTACAAGAGTGCCAATATCCAATACATAACCTTCAGTAGCGTTCAGGAAGGAGAGTATTGGAATTTTTCGGCAAGAGTTCTGGTGGAGGCGGAAAATGGATTTGAGGGCACACTCGACATTGAAATCGTGGAAAAGATCACTGGACTCATTGTTTTCAATGTCTCCGAACCTGCGGTTTTCAGTTTGTTTCCGGAAAACGAGTTGCTGGACTCATTCCAGATCAATGGCTCTGTTTCCATCAAAGACGTAAAAACTTGGTGGCCTAATGGATTTGGCGATCAAAGTCTTTACTTTTTGACAGCGACTTTGAGGCAAGACAAGTCGCACGTGTCTTCAAGGTCTATTCAAATAGGTTTTAGAATGATTGAACTCATCCAAAAACCTTTGCACGAGGTTTACGCAAATGTCTCAGAAAAAGCTGGAGATACGTTTTTCTTCAAAGTTAACGGACTACCAATCTTTGCCAAGGGATCAAACTTGGTTCCCATTCATATTTTGCCCGAAAAAGTGACCAAAGGCGATGTGGACAAGCTGTTGAATTTTGCCAAAATGGCACACATGAACATGATCCGAGTGTGGGGAGGTGGATTGTACCAATCCGATTACTTCTACCGGAAAGCGGATGAATTGGGGATTTTGATTTGGCAAGATTTCATGTTCGCTTGTAGGTAAGAGCACGTGACTGTAAACTTTCCAAAGACGACTTTTTGGATGGATAACGAATCTAATTATATATTTGGATCATTTTAGTTTGTATCCGGTTGACGAGGATTTCCTAAAAACTGTACAAAAAGAGATTTTGCATCAAGTGCGACGTCTCCAACATCACCCGAGCCTTGCCATGTTCGCCGGCAATAATGAGAATGAGGTCATAACTAGTAATGCTGCCTTTTTAACTATTTTGAAACTAATTTAAAGCTAACATTTACTTATTCAGGTTGGATTGGTTGAGAACTGGTACAACAGCTCACATTTAGGAGTTCCAAAAAGCGAATGGCCCAACAACTTTGCCAATGTCTCTCAATACTTTGAAGATTACAATTTGCTCTACGACCAAATAATCCGAGATATTGTCCTTCAAGAGGCTCCACTAACACAATGGGTCACATCCAGCCCCATTGGGAAACATGTCATTGGTCACGTAAATCTAACCACCAAACCATTGGACCTTCACTATGGCGACAACCATTTTTACGTCCGCAATAAAAACCAATGGCAACCTCAGACCTACCCAATTCCAAGACTAATGAGTGAATACGGGTTCCAATCATTCCCTAGCATCTCAACCCTTCAGAAATTTGCCTACGAAGATGACCTTTACTTCCCTTCCCGCTTTATCAATCACCGCCAACATGGCGCCAAAGCCAATGACCAAATGGTGTTCACTGCCTCATTGCACTTTGATTTGGACCGGATAATCCACCAAAGAGATCCCGAGGGCCTAACTAAATTGATATACTTGGCACAAGTGAATCAAGCAGAGAGCTTATGGACAGAAACGGAGACTCTTCGGAGAATGGTTTCAGTAGTAACTAAGGACGGTTTAGGAATGACCATGGGAGCTTTGTATTGGCAACTTAACAGGTAAAAATGAAAGATGAAGTGTGACCAAATTTGGATAACGAAAAACCGCATATTTTGTAGCATCTGGCCAGGAGCATGTTTGTCAACCTTTGAAAATGGTGGAAAGTGGAAATTGGCCAACTACGTTGTGGAAAAAATGTTTCGGCCATTGGTGGTTGTACCTGAGGTTACTTTGGAGGAGCATGTCAAAGTCCATGTGATAAATGACGGAGGAACGGCTGCCTCCAACTTGAGTCTTCAAATTCAACTCCAGAAATATTCAGAGCTCAAACCTTGCTTTCAGCAAAAAATTACCATTCTTCAACAAGTGGCTCACCTTCAGTCAATTGAGGTGTTGGACGTGGATCTAAGGACCATGTTGAATCAATGCTCATTTCCAAGCGGGTCGGAAACTACTACCAAGAATCCCGAGGAATTAGGGGCGGCCCCACTTGACTCATTAACTGTTAATGTTTCTACTAAAGAACCCTCACCGGAACCAGATTATCGGCGTTTTTATAGCCTTTTGTCTGTCAAAATGTTCGACTCCACTTCAAAGCTGGTCTCAGAGAGGACAAAACTTTTGACTGAACCCAAGGAGGTGATAGGGTTGGCTAATCCCAAACTGAACGTGCAAGTAAAAGTTATCTCTACTGAGATATTTGAAATTCTCATTTCTACAAAGGCTGTGGCCTTATTTGTGGCTCTCGACATTGACATTCCCGGACAATTTTCAGAAAACGGATTTCATCTGTTGGAGGCTTCAAAATATGTGATATTTCACTCGGACGACGTCACGAAAATGTCGGCCGAAACATTTACCCAACAACTCCGTGTGATAAGCTACTATAACGACTTTCAACTTGCCAATTTCAATTCTTAGAAGCCATGAATAGTCCTAGCATTTTCTCTATTTTTAAAAGCTCAAAGATGGTCAGAAATAAACTTGTTATAAAAATATATAAAAGAGAAGCAACGTACTGCAATGAAATTTAATTGAATTTGAACAAAGTAATTAGTATTGGAATTTTTTGCATTTTTGTTGAGAGGTTGACAAATTTTCAAATACAAACTACCAATTACTTTCCAAAATCTTTTTTGCTACCTACTCATCACAAAGATGAAATTTGCCGTGGGAGAAATTGTTTTTCACAATTTGATGCACAGGTAAAGCACAAAGAAAAATTCGCCCAAATTTTGTTTTCAGCAGGTCAAGAAGCCATTCAAAACCAAAGGCAAATAAGCACAACAAACTTTGAGTTTCAAAACCGTCTTTTTGATTACCCAAAAGCAAAGCGTCTTCAAAACCTTTTGATTTTTGTAAACTCTCCTGGATTTGAGCCTAGAACAGGTGTCGGCAACAGTTTTTAGATCAAGGCCCACCAATTTGACCGCATGTTGTCAAGGACCTCCAAACAGACGTTGGTAGGTCATGGCGCCCACAAATTAACGATCAAAGAACTTTAGGCCCACGAGCACAGTACTATGGATGGCTCGAAGGCATGGCACACCGGTTGCCGACCCCTGATCTAGAACCTTTGGTCTTAAACGGTTTCTCTAAGGGGCCCCTATTTTTGACGGGGACTTGAATTCAACTAGCAATGAAAGAAGAGATTCACCTTGAACATGTTCCTCATGTGTAGGGACAGGAAGTAAAGACGAATAAAACTGTCAAAAAAAAAAGACGAATAGAATTGCCTGATTAGACGATAAAAGACGAATAAAATTGACCGATTCAACGAAAAAAGACGAATAAAAGTTCCCAACAGACGGGAAAAAATACTTGCAAAATGGAAAAAATTGAATTGATTTCCAAAAAAGGCGAATGGACCTATCTTATAAGAAAGAAAAAAAATTAAATGTCCGTCCAGACAAAAAAAGACGTTTGAACCTGCTCTTACCCATAAAATAGACGTTATGTCTGTCCCTATTGATAAGGACCAATCTGTCTAAACTGATCTGACTGTCCAAAACGGCGAAATCTAGAAAATAAAAAAAAAAGAAGTACCTCACGAGCAAGAATTAGCCAGTAGTTCATATGTCAAATAAAAACCAAGAGTTAAAAATGCCTTTTTAAAGGAACGTTTTTAGTACACCTATACTTAAAATCAGATTTGCAAATCCAATAATTGTTCTGATGGCCTATTCAACCCAATAGTAATCTTTTTTTTTCTGTGTCTGTCGAGCAACTGTACGAGTAGCAGTTAATTTATAAGTGTGGATTGTATTTTGTTTGTGCAAAACAGCAACTGACAATCAAATTATTACATTGGCCTATGATTGGTGGGGTTGAACCTTCTTTGAAGTTTTTATTTGCTTGGAAAACTAAAAAAAAAAAAACGCTGCAAGCGCTTGAAATTTAAGAAAATCCAAATATTTGGCCAATTAGACGAAAAAAGACGAATTAAATCCAAATTAGACGAAAAAAAATTCGCGACGAATAAAGGCCAAAAAGACGAAAAAAGACGAATAAGTTTATTCGTCTTAAGTTCCTGTCTCTACTCATGTGATTCATATCATGGCATAGCTACCATGGAATAGCAGTCATTCTTTTTTATTGTTGCTTTCAACATTTACCTCCCATTTGGGTTTGATAGATTCACATATATATTTTTTTCCAAGTCCATGGTGGAATTAGGCTTTGAGAATAAAGAAAGGAACTTGATCTAGAAATTGACCTTCCTTCAGATTTCTATCATTTGGGAAGAGTCAGGGGGTAGTAAAAGGCCCAAGCTTGATTTCGGAAAAACCTCCAAAACCTCAATGTTAATGATAAAAGTGATCATTAATGTAGGATTTGATTTTTTTGCTTGGTTTTAAGTGCAAGGCCAATTTAAAGGGTCGCTTTTGACCACGTAAATTTGTCTCATGGTTATCTATCTGTACATCCCAAGTCCGATTTCGTCCTTCGAGAATCCTGTTCGAAAATGGCCTTCGAATAATGAACGAAAAAATAGATTTCACCAATATTTTAGACAGTCCGGGAGAGAAAGAGTTATCATAGAGCACTTTCATAAAATTTAAGTTGATTTTTAAATTTTGTTATAGTGCACTAAGATAGATTAAAATCGAGAATTCTTACATGTCCTACAACTTGGGCTTCATAGTTTGTCCTCTGGCGGCAGTTTCTTGAACTAAAATCAGCAGGCCAACATGCCAAAACAAAGCCTCCCTTGTCACCACAGAACACATGCAACAAAGGATGGGTATGTGGCAAAAACGGGCACAAAGCTGAAAGAACTGAAACTTGATGTGGTTTTCTTGACTCATCATGGAACAATTATCTCGACTTAAGGATATAAGAGTGAATCTAGTGTGTGGAAATAATGAGCAATGTTCAACTACCTTGGCTGAAGAACATAATAAACAGTTTGAAGCATCCCTTCGAATTCAGCCCCGCCAACCATTGGCCTTCAGGGAAAAGGTAGTACTGATATGAACTATTTACTACACATATCCGAGGAAAATCATTAGCACTTTTTTAATACAGCCGCGGGTGAATTCGCCCATTGCGATGCAAAGACTCAAGTGGACCGATGAATTTTTGGTGGAAAAAACGTGGAAGGCTTTGGAGCCAGAATTGGAACATGCTCTCCATAAGAAACTGATCTCTAAGAATGACATCACGACCCTCAAGAAATATCACAGAACTTTAGCACATGCGTAAGTTTTTCTTCTCTCAATGTGTAGTTGGGTTTTAAAGTGCGAAAAAATCTGTTGATATTGATTTTGTTTCGTAGAAAGAATAAAAGAAACTCGAGAGCTCGAATGGCCTTACAGAAGAAACGTTACGAAGAAAGATTGATTTCTTTAGAGAAAGAGCTTCAAACTCAACGCGCTTTTCAAAAGAGGTCAACTCAACTATGTCAAAAATATGCAGCTTCGAATCCAGAGATGGCAGATTTGCTCAACATCAAGCAACGATACTCGCCCACTCCACAAAAGGAACCATTAGATCTATCCTTATCGTCTTCATCCATTCCAAGCACTGCGCCCGATAATAATATCTAAGAAAACTCATGTTTAAACAAAACTTCCTGAGCATTTATTGTCATTGTTCTTGTTCCTTGAGGTACGCGGCCAAGAGATCTTTCCTTAAAATTTTGCCAGCCGCTGATCTTGGGATGTGGTCCAACATTTTTATACCACCAACTAGTTGCTTGTAAGCGGCAGCATTGTCTTTGACGTAGGCAAAAACCTCCTCCTTGGTCAATTCCTCTCCAGCTTGAGGCACCACGTATGCACGAGGAGCTTCGCCAAATCTAATGGAATGACATTTAAATTTCATTAATTGTCGAAAATCCTTTATTTTTAATCCAATTACTTCTCGTGAGGGACTCCGATCACAGCCACGTCAAGAACCTTCTCATGACCGCGGATCAGATCCTCCAATTCCGCGGGAGGAACCTGAAAGAAAACAAATATATAAGAACCCAGGTTGAGTTTTTGAGCAATTTCTAATGCCATGCCTGGAACCCCTTGACTTTGATAAGCTCTTTCAGTCGGTCAACAATGGCAAATCGACCTTGTTCGTCGTAAATGGCTATGTCTCCACTGTGGACCCATCCATCCTTGATGGTTGATGAGGTAGCATCAGGATTGTCAAGGTAACCTTTCATAATCTGAGGACCTTTGGCACAAAGTTCGCCTCGCTCATGGGGTCCCAAAGGTTCACCAGTATTCAAATCAACTACTTTGGCAATGGTGTTGGGAACTAATTTTCCGCAGGAACCATTCACCTCATCAGTCAGCGAAGTCATCATGACAATCGGGGATGTCTCGGTCATTCCCCAAGCTAAAATACATTCAACATGAAACTCAAGCGAAAAGAAATTGAAAATTCATTCTAACCTTCTCGATAAACGACCTTGGGTGGTGCCAAGTTTTTGAACTTCTTGATCAAAGCAGGACCAGATGGAGCCGCAGCCACAACGACATGTTCCAAAGCTTCCAAATGATGAGGTTTGATATCGGGATGAGTGGCACAAAATGACACCAAAGGAGGGGCAAGATGAAGGAACGTGGGCTACAACCATTTAAATCAGACCTATCCAGTGACAAAGACTAAAGAAACCCCTTTTTACCTGGTATTTGTCCAAGGCTTCAATGAACACTTTGGGCTCGAATTTGGGCAAGACCACCAACTTGCCTCCACAATAAAGCATTGGAATCATGGTCACATTCATGGCGTACACATGGTACATAGGAAGGACACAAATGGTCACATGTTGGCGATCATTTTCTGGAAGATAATTTCCAGTACAAAATCATGCACAAATTTTACGGAATCCGCACTACTGTACCTTTAAGTGGTGTAATGGTTGATATGTCTTTATGCCCGAGTACTTGTTGACACACATTTCCCACAATATTGTGATGCGTTAGCATGACACCCTTAGGAACACCAGTTGTGCCCGAGGAATACGGCAACACACAGATATCCTCATGTACATTCACTTCAACGTCGGGCTCACCAACCAAATCAGTCTCCAACATCTCGGTTATGGAATGATATCCAGGCACCTTTTCTACAAAGAAACTCTCATAAATTCACTTTGATTGCTTGTCAATGATTGACAGGTTGACTCCATACCTCCAACGATAAAAATCCGCTCTTTCCATTGGAAATCCACTGGACCCACTTTTTCCAGAGCAGCCTCCAAAACGGGCAAGAGAGCCTTGGTGGTTACCGCCCAACAAGCTTTGGACATTTCCAATTGTTTGCCGATCTCATGGGGCGTGTAGATAGGATTAAGCGTGGTGATTGTCACGCCCACTCCCGAGCCAGCCGCAAAAACCAATGGATATTCCACACAATTGGGCAAAAAGAGAGCCATAACATCTCCTTTCAAAGCTCCCAAAGATTGGAGCCTTAAGGAGAAGTTCTTGGACTTTCTATATGCCTCATCGTAGTTCAATTGATCATCGGTGACACCATCCACCTGATAAAAAGAAGCAAGATTCATATATTTTCTTGGTCATCAATCAAGAAACGACTTACCAAAGCAATTTTGTTGTAGTACTTGGAGTGGTTCTCCCACATGAAATGGAATAGATTCTTTTGGGAAAGAGGCACATCGTCGTAATCGGATTTGACGATACCATTGTTGAATCCGGAGACGCTTAGATAACGTTGTTTACCAGACTGTTGGATTTGAAGCCAAGGCCTTAGAGCTTTATGATAGTTTCGGCCATATTTAAACGCGGTTTTAGTAGTTATCAACATCGCGTCAGCTAAGAAAGCTTTGCGAGAACAGGTTTACTTCCAATGAAGTCTGAGAGATAACCTAAAGTGTAGCAAACATGCCATCTATGTAGCTACAGGTCCTTCTCGTGTTTATGAATGTAGGTAGTACTTGACTTCATGGGGGTTCATATGTACGAACGGTACTAACAGTACATACAGTAGTACTGCTGGAACTTCTTTTTGAGCCAGCGTGACGGATATCACATCCACGTAATCAGTTCTTTATAGATAGCTTGAAAATCCGGATTTATGAAACTGTTCGAGAGATAGTAAAAATCATTCATTGACTACAGAGGCTACGAATTGGTGTTCCATTTTATTATGTTTGTAGTATATACAGGGACCATTGTAATCTAAAACGGATATTGTTCCCCTTGAATTTTCATTGTTCTGATTGGACCCCAAGGTGTATTTTGAAAGTAATCTTGGCTTGATCCATCTTTGTGCATATATTTATATATATTTTTGAATAATATTCATATTATAGTATTTGCGTCATTACTTGGACCAATTTTCAAGTGTTCTTATTGAGTTCAAATTTCAATCGATCCTTAAAATGTAGAAAAATGAGGAAAATGTTTTTTTTTTCTAAGAAGTGCTTCTACCGCTTTTTATCTCTCTTATTTTAGTAGTACACAACTTTTTCACATTTTCTACAGAATAGACTAAAAAAGCAAATTTTACACTTTTTGGACTACTTCGACAAAAAACTTTAAAACGGTTTTCAACTTAAATCTTCTTTTACAACCCGTATCAATGAATTAGGAAGGCATTTAACGTGAACAACGTATAATTAATAAACCCATTAATGTTCATCTTCAGACATTTCTTCTTCACTGGTCTCATCCGGATCATCGGCTTGAGCCTGGCATTTGGGACACGAGCATGAAAACAAATAATTTTCACTTAAAATGGCTCTTCTGGAATGGCGGCTTCGTTCCAATTGATGATCATCCAAATACGAGATCAAGATCTCTTCTCCCGGTTGAATGGGTCGAATGGCCTTAACCATGAGAACATGATTATTGAACGGGAACTCAATCTGAGCATTGGGCACGCAACTATGGTTACACAAACTTTGGAGCAAAAACAATCCGGAGCCTTCATTGTCCAAGAATGATCCGGATTCCTCATCCAAAGCCTGGTATACCTCATCAATAAATGCATTGACATCCCTTCTTTCAGACTCACTTAAGGCCAATGCTTCCACATTTTTCACCCAATGACTCCATGGAGACGTTGCCACACCTTGGCCATTTCGCCCTACCAAAGCGAATAAAGTTCGGAATCCTTCGGGACTCAGAAATTGGGCCACTATCGGTTGAGGAAAAAGCGGTACCAAAGCTTGGCGCAAGTGTTCCAATTGAAGGCTGAAACCATCACCCAAGATCTTATGGGCCATATTGTCATCGGAACTGACTGTGGCATGCATGAAAGACAAATATTGCGCCTTGAGCACATCCGGTTGGGCGGATTGGATAATGGAAGCTAAAATCCGGGTCAAGAGGGTTATGGAGGTTGTCTCCGGGGGATAATGCATTCCTCGCCAATCATTGAGTAACTTGGACCATGGATCGGATTCGTTGGCTTCACTGGCAGACACTCCTCGACACAAAGTCTTATGGAAAAGGTGCCAAGCTCGTTCTTGGCATGCAGTGGAACAAAATTTGACCAAGCAATCCGCACATTGAACGGGTTCATCCAGTCTGTAATGAAAATGTTCGGCAAGTTCGCGAATAACTAAATTAACAACAGTCTGTAATGAAAATGTTCGGCAAGTTCGCGAATAACTAAATTAACAAGTTCGAGACAAAATACTACATCAATCACTTAATATTAATTAGGAAATATAATTTGATCCATTCTGATAATTTTTTTTCAAATCTTAGAATTTATGAAGAAATCTAGTAAGCAGTTTCCGGGCACGGGGCCAACTCATCAACGATTCAAACAATTGCTCTCAGGTTTATTGGACCAGTTTACCATATTTCCCCCAGTCCCATAGTTTTTCAAGGATTAGTTAGCATCTAATGCATTTCAATTTGTAGATGTATCGAAAGATTTACATTTCACACTTATATTTGGATTTGCCGTGCAAACTTGAAGACAATGATGTACAGATAATAATGTTGGTTTTTTAAGTAGGAAGTGGGTAGATCAAATAATAAGAGTTATGTCCAACACTTGAAAACTGTAATTGATTTCAATTAATTCGTCAAAAATTCAAAAAAACTACAATAACAGCTTTAGGAACAGTAAATTGATTTTGATGACATGTCGATTACATGCCATTTACACTATGACACATTTGTTAGGAAAGAAATGGTAAATACTTTTCAGTATCACGGACTAACCAGACATTTAAATTGACTGTAAGGTTCTAATTAGCAAGGGCTTAACCACAACCAAAAGATTTTGAACGTACATATTGCCGTTCAATGCATTCAGCGCTAAGTGATAAAAGAGATTATGCTCAAGGTGTGAAGTATGATATGAATGATTTCTTGGCGCATTAAATTGATGTCAAAATAAATTTCGTTGCCTATCTGAAAAATTAATCTTTGTGACTTGTTAGAAGTAGTAAAGCAAATGGTAATTTGTAATTGAAATTTCGTCAATTACATTGTTGAAAATGTAATTTTTTGCAACGACTCGACAGTTTTGTCAATACAGAACCAATATGAAAAAAATGGGCTTGGATTTACCGATTAGGATTGCATTCGGGATGAGGGACAACCCAATTGGAATTGCGGGTCAATCGTTGAATGTTCTCTTGGGCATCCTCTAAAGGCGTCATGCACAAGTGACAACACGCGTACCCATAAGCTTCGTTCCAACAAAATTGGGCCGAGATCAAAGGAGATTCTTCGAACAAAGCTTGACCGCACTCAAACGTCCTTTGAGCGAAAAGGCCTCGACCAATATCATGGCTGATCTCACGCACTTCAATCCCCGGAGGCAGGGCCACGGCCATGGCCATGATGCTTCACAGGTGGGTTTCCTTTAATGAGGACGAGTACTTGATGTTTGTTTTCTTTTACACTTGTTTTTGAATGAACAGAGCACGTCAGGGCTGCCAGGTAATTGGAGACCAAAAACGCCAGATCACCCTGTCAAAAACGCCAGATATCGAAATTCGCCGCCAGATTTTTTTCAAAAAACCGCCAGAATAACGCCTGATTCCAGTTCCTGCATTATGCATTTGTTCTAGAGGAGACATATCATTAGAGCGGCCGAAAATATTTCATTAAATATATAAATATTTAATTTAAATATTTTACCGTATTGAGCATTTTTTAAATATTTGGGCTTTTTCTTCCAAAACTAAAGGAAAATTCCCTTGGTTTCTTTGAATTATATCAAGAATCATCATGATTTCCGCATATCTTTTGAAATATTGGCAAACAATCTGACCTTCCCATAACAATATTTTCAAGGTCTCCCTTTTTTTATTATTAAGCCAATTTTTGAGGTGAATAGTCAACAAATAAATTGGGAAAGTATTCTGCGTGGGAAAGAAGTATTTGGTCGATTTGGCCTTGAAAATTACATTAACGGATTTGAATCTAGAAAAGAAAAGCACAGCTCCAACCAAAAGAAAATTTGGGAAACTCTGGGTTGAATGTTCAACCAAATCTTGGCCAATAACATTTTGATTAAATCTAGGGTAAAAATAAAGACTGTCAAGAATAACCGATTTTTACTACATTGTATGAATGTTTTCAGCCAAAGATTTGTCTACCTGCATTTTCGTCGTTGCAAAATTTTCATCAAAAGTTTGGATTTTGAATACAGAAAAAGCTCTAAAAATACCAATTTATTTCCCCTGAATACCTACAAATTTAAATATTTTTTAAATATTTGGGTGCTTTTTAATTATTTTCTTAAATATTTTGATGTTTTTTCTTTAAATATCATTTAAATATTTGGCCTTGAAAATTAAATATTTTCGGCCGCTCTACATATCATGCAGTAACCTTTCATCAATAAAGATAGCTGAGTTGAACTTATCAAGCATCCTTCCGGTTGATCCAGTTTAATAAGACACGGTGTTCGCACACATTTGCTCTCATTTAGATAGAAAGAGACTTTGAATTTGAGTTTATCATTAAGACCAAAAAAGACAAAAAATAAAGCAAACCACCATCATATTCAAGCTAATAATCATGAGTGTGAAACTTTCGAAAGGTTTCGTACCCTAAAAATGTGCTTTTGTACGTAGTTGAAATATTTGGAAATTTTGTGTATTATTTGTTTGGCCTTTTACCCATATATTTACAAAGTTTGATTTTTTTGGCATTTCTTGCACTTCATTAGCCATGTTTTAGCCAACAGAAACGCAAAATTGTATTTTTTTAACATTTTTTGTTTTTGCTTAAAAACTCTTCAGTTTCTTTGACATTTGAGTTTGTCACTGCAATAAATTGATTTGCCATTCCAATACACTTTGTTTACCATTCAAGCATTGATTTTTTTCATCCCAACACACCTTTTTTACAATGCCAGCACATTGTTTTTTTCCAATCTAGCGCATTTTGCTCGCCCCGTTTTCAGCTTGAAAAGCATCTTCTATTTGCTAAAATCTTTAAGCTTACCAATACTAGTTTCAACAGCCCAGCACTCTCTTATATTAATTATAAAATTTTAAAATCAGGATGTATAAGTGATGATTATTATAAGCGCTACTTTTGGTTGTTTATCTGAAGTTGCAGGAGTTAACATTAAAAAGAGAAAAACGAAAGAGATGGGCCAAAAATGGTCACATTATTTTTGGAAACTAATGCTGTAACTTTGAGCTCTAGGTCTGTTATGCTGAATTCTGCTAGAACAGTGTGACACTACTGTGTTTCTACTAATCCTACAAATCAAAGAAAATACGCCAAATTTCACGATTTTCAGTTAAATACCGCCAGAAACTTGTCAAAATGTTCTTCCCCGCCAAACAGAAATTTCCCAACGCCAGACTGTAACGTAAACCGCCAGAATACCGCCAGATTTTTCCGTCCCGCCAAATAAAAATTCTCGCCGCCAGACGAGGCCTCAAACCGCCAGAAACACCAAAATCTGGCGGGCCAAACCGCCATCTGGCAGCCCTGGAGCACGTGCGTTGTTCGAACGAGGAAGGGCCACATGTTCCTTTTATTTGTGGGTTAGTTCGGGCTGTCTGGGCTAGGGAAAAAAGAAATTTCGGAGGATTTGTGGAAAGGAAGGAAATAAATCAATCCTGAAACGCCAAATTTGGATTTAAAATATCCGTGACAACGGGAATATTTTTACCAACCAAGGAATTTGACGGAGGCGCAGGTGCTTGATCAATTACGATCTTCTCAACTGATTAAACATGTGTTATTTTTTAAAGGTTTGCTTCAATTAAAGCATTAATTGAGCAAATTTGAGATTTCGAGTGGTTTTCGAGCCTAACTTTCCAAATTTGGATTTGAAATGTTATAAAAAATGAAAAATGAAAATATCAAAGACAGCGTTCTAAATCAACAAGAGAATGTGTTCTTTGGCAATGATAAGTTTGATGGGACCCGGTCGGAAGAGCATGGCGTTACGAGTTACGACAGTACAAGGTGGCGTGGAAATTAAAAGTAATTGAGACAATCATACAGGGTGATCAAATGATAACCTTTGGTTATCGCACATTTTCTCTTTCTTTGCGTCCAGCTGGTTTGTGCAATTCCATTTTTTCATGACTTTATAGCTTATTAAATTCCTAAATCGTGGGTTATTTATCACATAATGTTTAACATTCACAAGTTGACATTTTTTATGATGTTTTTTTCTTGTCACTGAACATGGATTTGAATTTTGCTTATTGTAAAAGTAATAAAGATACAAAAATATAATGAACAGTTTGCTATGAAGAGGAATTCTTGTAAATAATAAATCCCCAAATTTGGCAGTCATTGAAAATTTCCAAGGAAAATGCTGAACCTTTAAACGAAGTTTTGATTGGATTTTTGGTTGGAATCAGTGGTAAAATTGCATTTTCAGGACAAAAGAAACCACCAAATGACAAACTCAGTAAGAAAGTGTAAGATCCATCATGACGTCTTACAAATGACGATTTGGAGAACAGTGAGCACCCCTTGGAGTAAAAACAGGCTTGCAGGTTTAGAGCAGGACATATGAAAAAAAGGTCAGTTTACTTTGGGGATTTTTGCGAAACCCCGGCTTTCGCAAAATGATCCGACGTTGTTAGGATATGCGTGGCCTGAGTGTATGTATCATTGAACTGGGTTAGTCTACAGAGCTTTTGTAGGTTAGTCGTTAAGCTAGCCTGTTGTTTGAAACGTACTCGGCCAAATAGATCAATTTGCATTGTGCTGTTGTTGTTAATATCCTCTAAGTGCTTCTTTTTAATTATTGAACGTACTTTAAGCGCATGCTCTGCATGCAATGGTAAGTGTTTACAGAAAGGATTGACTCGCATTAAGAATGAAAATATTCTGCCAACCTGTTCCGAGGACATTCAAATAAAACTGAAAAATGGAAGATATAATAGTGATCCAATCTATGTTTTTCCTCCCTAACTTTGTCCATATTTTCATGGAATTTAAGCTCAAAATTAATATCTCTGCCACGTCCAAAAAATATAACAAACATCTTGGAAATTCACCCCGGGTCAAAGACTTTTGCACAATCTGTAATCCACTCTCAAGCATAATCGCTCCAATTATCTCTCTCAACCTATGCCACAGACCAGAAAATCTTCCCATTCGGATGCATTCGTCCATTATATACCAAAACTTCATACGTGACTCTCTCCGGCCGGTTTTTGACCCATCCGACCACGCAGGCAATAAATTCTCAGATCGGCACTTCTTCTGACCCACTCCCTCTGCCTTCACTTGGCCTCTTTTCGCAGCACTGTCTTGGATCTGCATTTCTCGTCGTCGTCTTCGCCGTCAGAGAATGACTCAGCGACGCTAATTGACAAGTTTTATTGCCGCTTTTATTAAAACTGGCTCCACGGAATGTAATGACCAGGGCTCGGATTCGTCGCTGAATGCAACTTGCCCAAAAAATTAACTTTTTCATTATTTCGCAACAAACAACAACTTTGGCATTTTTTTGCCTCGATCACTGACACTCTGCGGTAATCTGTTCGATATTCATATTTCACACGTACTTTTTTAGGACGAATTTTGTTTTCATATTTTTTTTCTATAAATTAATTTGTGCAGAACAAAAGTGCGTTCTTAAGGAAGCCAAAGTTTAAAGAAAAGACAAACATAAAGCTACAAATTTTCGCCCAGAATAGAAACAAAAAGTGGGTATTTTTAGGCCAGATAATAGCAACTTTTTAACAGCTTTCGTCGAATGGAGTGCAACTTTTAACACAAAGTATTGCAACTTCAGGGCTATAAACTATAACTTTAAACCAAAAAAAAAACTTATCCGAGCCCGAGTGATCACATTCGACACCACGCTTTATTTGAAGGGTACTAAGGGAAAAACGGTAGGTACAAAAAGGTAGTGGGAATAGAAGATACTGGAAGTACGGCCAAAATTTTCGATACAAAAGAGAGCGAGACCAATTTCTTTTTTGAAAGAGTGACTGAATACGGCTTTATTTTCCATAGAACAAGAAGCACTGGAATCATGGAGTGGCAGGCTAGCAGTGAGAATAATGATTTTCAGTAAGAACAATTCAATTACGTTCTTCTGCAAATGAGACCTTGCATATGTTGACAAGAATGCGTATTTCAATTTTCAGCTCAATCGAACGTGGGAGACAAAAGTTACGCTCACTCAAAGTTCAGTGCAAATCCTACCGAGAATGAATGAACAAACCCTTTTCTGGAAATCGTTTTACCACAAAAGGGCGAGTTCATTCATTCTATGCTCTCTTCAGTACATAAGTTTGAGAAGGCATAACTTTTCACTCCGGCATTCGATTGGGCTGAAATTTGAAATGCATGTTCTTCTCAATACAAGCCAGGTCTCACTTGCAGAAGAACGCAAATGGTTCGTTTCTGCTGGAAATCATAATTCTCATTGCAAGCCTCCCACTCCAGGATTTCCGTGCTTCTTGCATAGAGTAATGAAAACCAAGAAAACCATCGAATGGCAGTCTTTCAAGCTTCTCGTGGCAGCGTGCGCCACAAACTCTCCGGCAACGCTAGAGTGACTTGATAGAGAAATCAGACTTTCGGAGGACGTGTCATTCCTCTTTTCTCTTCAGTCCTCTTCCTCAGACGCAATCCTCTCGCAAACAACTCGGTCAATGCGTTGATTCACCCGCTTTTCGACCCCGAACTCGACCCACGACAAGCCTTACCGAGGGTTCCCTCGCCGGTTTTGAACGTAGATGTGTTTGCTCGTGTTTCCATGAATGATGTCGCTCTGATCATCCATCATCCGTTGCTCTCGTTCCATCCTGGTCTTGTGAAAGAAAGAGCCACGATTCGTCGTCTCCGGGATCAAGATGCGCGTGTTACAATGGCGTCGAGGTCGGATCTACAAAGTGGGTTTGGCTTCGCTCACGGTGGTGCTCATTCTGTTAGGATTAGCCAAGCATTTCGGGCATCCCGACATGAGTCAATCCATTGGGCAGAATCTGCGAAGTGCGGGCGGCACCGGGAATGCTTTGGGCGAGTTGGAACGGCAAATGGGCGGCGGGAGGGTGCCCCATCAATCGTATCCCGATGAATTGCCCGTGTTCTTGGGTGAGGGACATTTAGGCAATTTTGAACCGGTCGGGGGATCGGTGAAGACCTCGGGTCCGGGGGAAATGGGACAAGCTCACCGATTGACCGTGGATCAAAAGGATGAAGAGGAAAGGCTCAAAGGGGTGTATGGATTCAATCAATTGGTCTCGGATGAGATCTCGCTCAACCGAACCGTGCCCGAATTGAGAGAGCCCGAGTGCCAATTCTGGGATTACCCGACGGAATTGCCCAAGGCTTCGGTGATTTTAGTGTTCCATAATGAAGGCTGGAGCACTTTGTTGCGCACGGTGCATTCCGTGCTCAATCGATCGCCGCCTCAGTTTTTGACCGAGGTTCTCTTGGTGGATGACAAGTCCGAATTGGAGCATCTGGGTCAGCCTTTGGAGGATCAACTGAAGTTGCCCTATTATAAAGGTCGGGTCAGACTTATTCGTAATTCGGAACGAGAGGGACTGATTCGGAGTCGAAATAACGGAGCCGTGGCGGCTCGTGGCGAGGTCGTGGTGTTTTTGGACGCTCATTGTGAAGTCAATGTCAATTGGTTACCTCCGTTGTTAGCGCCGATTCACGCCGATCGCCGCACCCTGTCCGTGCCCATAATTGACGGGATTCAATGGAGCGATTTTAGTATCAATCCGGTCTATGCCCGGAACAGCCATTCCCGGGGAATTTTTGAGTGGGGCATGTTGTACAAAGAAAATACGGTCCCGGCTAAGGAAGAAAATCGCCGGAGTCATCATAGCGAGCCGTACCGAGCGCCCACGCATGCGGGTGGACTTTTCGCCATCGATCGCGAATGGTTTAAAGAGTTGGGCTGGTATGATCCGGGTAAGTTATGGCCATCGATGTTGCCAATTCAGTTAACCAATGTGTGCATTTGAGTAATGAGACACGCAAGTGTTTGAAAACTGATACCGATGTGACTCGTTCGATCGACTCATACACATGTCATGTCATTTGGAAGTCAATTTGGATAATTATCGTCCTAAAACTGCACACCGCACGTTAGGAACCCGAGTCATGCTTTATATGAGCTATCGGGTTTTTCTGGATTTAATGACGAAGTAAAATCTACACGAATATCATTAAAACGCATGTTTTGGACATTTCTCAACGTCAGCTGTTGTTGACGTTAAGAGCTTTTAATAAAACTCAAATATGGCATAGATCCCTAAGAATCTGCATAATAATTCATCTTAATTTCATTCCATGCAAACCAACAATACAGTTAATTCAGGCTAAAAAAGCTTTGATTTCACAATCAAATTTCTTCGGCAACTTTTTTTTAAATGACAAAACTCTTTCTGCCAGGACTTTGGGTTTGGGGCGGTGAGAATTTCGAGCTCTCCTTTAAAGTGTGGATGTGTGGCGGAAGTTCGGTGTGGGTCCCTTGTTCCAGAGTAGCTCACGTCTATCGAGGACACTCTTGCTCATCGTGTCATTCCGGATCCTTGGCCAATAAGTTTGGTGGCCAGCCAACTACTCTAAGGAACTACAAGTGAGTCCTTGAATTTTTATATGACCATTTGTATCAATGTTGATTGCATATCTCTGCTTTGCAGACGTGTGATTGAGACCTGGTTTGATCCGGAATACAAAGAGTATTTCTATACCCGAGAACCCTTTGCACGCATGGTCGACATGGGTGATATTTCGGAACAGCTGGCGTTAAAGAAGAACTTAAAGTGCAAGAGCTTTGATTGGTTCATGAAAGAGGTGGCGTATGACATCTTTGAGAAATATCCTCCACTTCCCCCCAACAAAATGTGGGGAGAGGTGAAGAATCTGGCCAATAGCTTCTGTCTTGACACACATGGACGTCATCCTCCTGAAAAGGTGCGTACAACACACAACATTGAATGCATAGCTTGCTCTAGCAATCAAGTAATATTTGCATGGGAAGCCTGTGTTCAACATATCATGTCCTTGAGGTATTTTGAAAGGGAAAAAATACGGCAGATGTGTATTTATTTACCTTGTGCTCACTATTATCTCTAGTTTTGATAGTGGCTTTCTCTTTTCTAAAGGACCCGAAGCAAGCCAACATAGAGGCTTTTTAAACACACACTTGATTGATGTTTCCAGATATCGGCCTCGGGTTGTCATGGCTTTGGCGGCAATCAGCTCTTCCGCTTTAACACTGAGGGCCAAATTACTTCGGGAGAGTGGTGTGCCGATGTGGATAATTCGGGCAGCCTCACGATTCAATGGTGTGTAGCCGGGGATAATTCCGGTCCTTGGGAATATCGTGCCGATGAGCAACAAATCTACCATACGAAGAAAAACGTCTGTTTGGCCTTAGAGCCGGAATCGGCCAAGCCCATAACACGCCCATGTGATCACAACAATGCCTACCACAAGTGGGTGTGGCGAGAGATCAAGCCATATTGGGCCAAAAATGGCTAAAGGACAGACTCTTTTTCAGCTCACAAAGAAAGTTTCACACCTTGTTAGGCTCTACCTTATTCACAGTTTTACATACAAAATGCCCACGAAAACAGAATGATGCATTTACTCGTCCCTGTTTGTACGTACATTTGGCCAAGGGAACGCGTTGCCATTTAATTCGTTCTGTTGTACAATACGACTCAAAGCTGTGATTTGTTGCTTAGAAAGAACGAGAAATTATCCTACTTCACAAAAAAAAGGAAATCCATTGTCACATTCCAACTTGAAAGAAAGAAGAAAAAAAGATTTTGATCATGTCATATTGCCTCAGAACCACGACACCTATGGCAAAATTGTTACAGACATCTGTTATTAAAGAGAGAAATCTTTCCCAACGAGTCTCTTTATTGGAGATTGTTTTGAGTGCGTTTCTTAAAGCTGCGTTTGAACGGAATGACTTAAAACATAAATTGGTTTTCAATTCAAAAATGATATCATTCCATGCAAAGGGGATGGGCCTGATGGGTCAATAATCTAGGGCGTGTAAAAACTTGTCGAAAGTCAGCTTTGGGTTTCTCATAATATGAATCACTTATCCCTTTTCATCATGAAAATATAATATCCTCTGATGAAAGACTTGCAGTGAAGAAACTTTAGTAACTGTAAAAAGTGTTCCAAGTTTGATTCAAATACAAATTTCTATCTGTTTGTTGAACATTTTTATCTGTGTTTTATGCAAAGTAAGGTTACTTTTATTTAGCAAATGAAAATACGTTCTTTTCGGCTGCCTTTCAATATTCAAAGCATGACATTCACCGGGAAAACCTTGTCATAATGCGTCGAAAGTAAGCTCTGTGTCTTTTCCTGGATATCTAACTTCCTGGACAGCACTTCTCTCGTTATCATTCTAATCGAAACAATTAAAAAACAGAACACCCCAAAAGAATTAAAGTATGTCGTGGACCCGTAAAAAGTACCCATGGGCCAACATGTGGGCCGTGACCAAGAGGTTATGCGTCTAGACTGATGAACCCTTGTTATTGCTTTTCTCTATGTATGAATTAAAAGTACAAAACTTGATTTGAATTTCAATATGAAATATTTAAACCAAACTACTACTGTCAAACAATTTTTCTAAGCAAGATTTACCTGCATCCACCTCCCAATCTTTACCTTTAGTGGTTATCAACATTCAGTTTTGGTAAACATGACCGAAAATTATTGATATTGGACGCCCATACCTTCTCCTCGTAATTGAAAATAATTTGATGATGAGATTTTTGGCGATAGTTTTTACACATTGTTGTATTGTATTGTTTAAAACCACTCATACATCAGAAATGATGATAAGAGAGTATTGGTATTGAGGTAAAGAGAGTTTGAAAAAAAAACCATCCTGTGAGAACAAATGCAGATTGTTGTTGAACAATGTTGCTCATCTTTATATGAAGTTTACTACCTTGACGCCCCACTTTTCAAGAAATCTGTTTCATATGTTCGATGACATCTATTTTTATTACTATTACGAATTGCTTAACCTAAAAAAAGGTTTTTCAGTTGTCTGAAGTAATTGAAAAACTTCACAATAAAATACGCCGAAAATTATTTTAGACCTAATGATTAGGCCAAGTATTAAAAAGTATAAACTTAACATTAAAAAATCGTCCGTTTTGGCCCGGAAAACTTTTTTGGGTTTTACATCTTATTTTTAAATTATTTAGAATCTTATAGATAATTAGCATCTTATAGAAATTGTCGAGTTTATCGAAAAATTGAATCTCAAGTTTTTTTGCGTTTTTCAGACCCAAAAACAGCGTTAAAAAAGATTAGATTTCAAATTTAAATCAGACCTAATTATCAAACAAGGTCGTCGATTTGCTTCTAGGTGAAGGAATGGGAACGACAGTTTTTGATATAAAAATCAAGGACGAAACAAATTGGCGATTGAAAAACTACAGACCAAATAGATTTGGCATTTTGAGTGACATAAAACGTTTTTTGGCTATGTTATAATTAAACACTTGCTATTTATAATCAAAAAACTTTTTTGGGCCATTTTTCTACCTTGAATACCTTTTTTTTGACATTTGTTCCAACTTTTTTTCCGCCCTCCATTCACGACATTTCTTTGTGTGCTGCATGGTTTTCAAAGTCAAAATAATTTCCCCATGTGGCCACTTCGATTTCCGCTTTGTAGTTTTTTGCAATAATGAGGGCTTCCTCAACCGAAAGCTCTTGTTTGAAAAAGATTTAAGAAATGCTTATTTTTTTTAATATAAATAACCCAAGAAGTTACTGAAGTTCTTTTAGAGAAACCTGTCGTTAGGATGTCATGACGATTTCTCCACTTCGATTTTGATGGGAAGTCAACCAATACAAAGCCAAAATTTTCAGCACAGATTTTACCGAAGCACTCTTTGCTAAACAATTTTTTAGCATTACGTGCTGGTTTTTTTACAACTTTCAGGGATGAGATTCCTTATAATAACAAAACAAACAGATAATAAAATAGTTTGTTTTGTTTCACTATTCATTTGATACTTGGTTTACCAAAGAATTAGAATTGGCAGATTTAGACAATCCTTGAACGTAATGTTGATCATAAAAATAATTTGATGATTTAACCTTAAAAGCTCTAAGAGCAGGGGTAGGCAACCGGTGGGCTGAGGCTCACATGTGGGCCCAACGGTGGTCTTTGGTGGGCCCAGGAGCTATGGGGAAAGTCCAAAATAGTGGGCCTGCGAGACAATCATAGTACTGTAATTATGGGCCTAAAACTCTTTGGTCGTTAACTTGTGGGCCCCTGAACCTACCAACGTCTGTTTGGTGGGCATCTGACGAAATGTGATTAAATTTGGTGGTCCTTGACCCAAAAGTGGTTGCCGACCCCAGTCTTAGAGTATCAGCTCTTAAATTTCACCGATATTAAGCATGGGGGAACTACAAATAAAAAAAAAAGGAGTTCGATTTAGTGCAATATTCAGGGCAGAAACGATTGAATTTCGATCTTCCAACAATTGATAAAGATCCCCATTTAAACTCTATTCTCCCTACATCAAATTCACTCCAAAGTTTAAAGTAATGTCTCAACTTCCCAAGTGTTGGCAACTAATTTAGAATCCACGCATATTTGCACTCTTCGCTGTCTGTCTCGGGATCTCGAAGTGTTCATGTCATCATCCAGTCGAAACACAATATTCCCTCAGGATCAACCTCGAATCCCCTTGAGAAATGTGCTAGAACTTTTTCACATGGCATCATTTTGGTCTTTGTCATTTGCTCCCTACGTACATTACGAACTACGAAAAGACTTCAGACGCTCGTACTATGTACTAGCCCAAAGTTTTGGGCTGAATCGAAAAACTGAATCTGAGATCAGCGCCATCCCTAAACATGAGGGTGCGAGTCAAATTGTCGCAGCTCTCATTTCTTAAGTCTACCAAATTAGGACACGGGGTGTTTTCAAACTTTCGCCCAATGTTTACAGGATTAGAAATGAGGAGGTTTTTTTTTATCCCAGTATCGCAAAGGCTTGCCTTGTTTACCCTGAACAGAGCTCTTTAAGATCAAATATGCTGAATAGTCGATGCCCAGTGTAAACTAACCTTCATCGGTTCATGGGGAATTAATTCAAGGTTGTGACTTGGCATGAAAATAGAAACTCGCTCAGGAAGGTTGCATTCAATACAACATCCATCGCTCACTTGTCTACTTCGACATTGTGCCTTCTGTACCTACGTATATGTATATCCTGGCACTTCTCCGTGTACCACTTGCAAGTGATCGTGAAACCTCGAGCAGGTGTCAAGGACTCATCTGGGTGCCCACCCAGTCATCACCGTTAGGTAACCTACTACCGGCTTTCCTCCCATGGCAATAATTGGTCTAGTCAGTCTCTATTTTTGGGAAGGAAGCCGGCTTTTTCCATGGTTTTGTTGTTGTTCTCTTGAGCGAGAAACAGTGGGACAGAGAGAGAGAGAGGGTAGTCAGCCGGCTCCTTGTTCAAGCGATCGATTCCCCCGGTCCATGCCCTCATCGGCATCACTCTTTCCCCCCTTTTTACAGTCTCTCTCTCTCTTTCTTTCTCGTTCGCTCTTTCTGTGCGTCTCTCCAAGTCTCTTTTCTGAATGGAGAAGCAGACGGCAACACGGTGGTTCCAAGCTTGTGGATCCATGCCTTATTTACAATCCAGCGTTTCGACTAAGGTTTAGGGCTGTGAAACCCCTTACTTATGGTTGGATGGCAAAGATCTCTTAGAAGGTGGAATCAAATTTTGATTTTCTTTCTAAATCAACCAAACGACGTCAGAGTTATGAAGAATTATTTTTTCAAACTTCAATTTAATCGGAAATCAGAGTCAACAATTATGCTCTCTCAAAGCCTTTTTCACCATTCAACATTATGTGAATAGTTAGCTCTTGGCTGTTTTTTTTCTCTAAAGGGGCAAACTCATTCATTTTGTGTGCTCCTCTGTAGAGACCTTCAAGAATGCATAACATTTTACTCAATCCTTCGATTGAGCTCAAAATTGAAAACCCCAACCCACCCCACTCAAGTAAGGTCTCATTTACAGGAAAAGACTTTAAATACTGGACACCATATTCTCATCACTAGCCTCTTCCTCCAATTTGAAGCGGTTCTTAGATTCGAACCCTTTTAAACCCCAGAAGATCCCTCAAATCGATGGAAATCCAATGTGGAACCACCGTTGAAAGGCAAAAGAGAGCTCTTTCTTCGGCTTGTACGTACTACGATGTGACAGTGCTCCACCGTCCAGCCTGATTCCGGAGAAGTGGAGATTCAACGACTGGCACTTCTCTCCTCTCTTGTGCTCCACCACCACATTTAACAGCTCTTGAGAGCTCCCTATGTCCGTGCTAAACTCCACGACTACTCGCACTACCTACCCTTGGGTGCCTTCCTTGCTTCCTTCGTTAGTTCCTCAGTTCCTCCCCCCTTTGTTGTTCCGGCTGGACGCTTTGGGGTGGATGAGTGGGTGGGTGGGTGGATAGACTGTGATCCACGGACAGTGTGAATAGGATTGCATTGGGATGGAGAATGTTGAATGTTTAGGGGGAAAAGCAGCTAGCTACTAGCTCCGTCAGGGATGGAAATTTAGTGCTTCGAAGCCGAATTGGTGATACTATTCAAGGGGTGTGAATTGTGAAACTAGAAGATTGGATCATGGCAATGTGGTGCACGTGAATGCAAGTGATGTGATTGTTCCTATGTGGTTCTATTGTTGTGGTCCATGAGGGGTTACTCAATCCAAGGTAAGCTCGAATCGGTTAGTGATTCCGTGTTCTCGACTCCCTTCATGCTTTAATGACTTGCAAATGATTAAGTATTTATCAGTTTTGGATCCTGTGAGACAGGTATCAGGTAGTTTTATGCAGTAGATGAAGTCAAAATGCTGATGAGATGCTTTTTGAGTCAAGATTTGATCGCTTTGGCTTGGAATTAATTGAACCTTTGGATTCAAGTCAGGACTAGACACAGATCTAAATGACCCAACCGGATGCATGCATTTGAACATCCTTAATCGTTTCAAAAACAGCTTTGTAGTTAGATTGAAATATCACTATTGCTTCAAATTGAAATGGACGAATTTTACGAATACCATGCCTTCTCCGCAAGGCATGTTTTTTTTTGTTTATCAACGCGAATCGCGAAAAGCGAAAACATGAAAAGTTGCACGGTGGAAAAAGTCACACTTACAATTCAAAAGCCGAGATTATGTCGGGTATTTCAAAAGATCCAATCCTTTTTTTAGATAAGGTACTAAGTTCTAGAGTAATTGATACAAGAACAATGGCTTAAGTGTACATTGACATAGCATTCATATGCATCAAAATCTTACATCTTATCTCTTATCATGTAGGTGTTCAAACTTTCTCAAGAGAATATGTGTCAAAGCCAAAAATGTGAAAGACAAAAGAGCCCCTATATTGGGAAAAATACCCTTACCAGTTTCCATGACAACGAAATAGGGTTCCGTTATCAATATGGCAGCTACGTAGATAATTAGATTTATCAGGGGTCTCCGTATTTCATTTCCCTTGTGGCATTCATGACTATATAATAGAATTATTTTTTATTTGAATGATATTTTATTGTTTGGACCAAGTGATGCTTATTGCTCGGCCATTGAGACATTGACCACATACACCTAATTCCTTATCTTTAGAATTCATCTGATGTATATTTTCTGTCTAGAAGTATCTTAAAATAACCACAACTTGTCTTTGAAAGAGAACGTAAATGGGGTCGCTAATGAAATGTCCTATTAATGACATTTTATAAGGTGCGTTTGATCCAGTCCACAACGTAATCAACGTATCTTTTCCAAACTGCATTTGTGACTGACCTCATAGACACAGTGATACCCAGAAAAGTTTTGACCTCATAATGGAAAACTCTTGCTCGCTTTAAATCAGTAATGACAATTTTGGAACCGTTGTTTGGGTAGAAACGTAATTTAGAAGAGTTGCGTTTTCTTTTCAAAATCATTAGAGACAATGAGAAAATAATTATTTACCGAAAACAACCTTGACGTGTCCACCGTTTTCATCTGAACCTCATTTGTCCTGTCGTTCACGGTCCAGATTCAATAGGCCATTTCAAGTTTAAAACAATCAAAGTTACGGTCATACATGATTGGAGGACCCAATTTCCTCAAGCCTCTTAAAGCAAACACGACAGCTGTACTATAGATTAATTTCCATCCTTGAAACATTACTTTTTGCCCCATGACCAACCAATTCCAAACGTCAACTCAATGTGACGGAATTGAGGTAAAAGTCATTTGTCAAATATGATTGCCGTTCGTTCGACTATATTTCAACATAACAATTCTGCCAACAGAAAAATAACAACAAGTTCTTGGTGAATCTGTTTCATACAGCAATCTATTTAGATGAAACCTGAATTCCTTGAGCTATGTAAAAACTAAAATCCGACAAAAAAATCCAAATGAAAAAGAAAGCCACATTTTTCGAGTAATTGACACTGAAAACAAGACCTTATTGTCACAACACCTTCTATCTGTCAAAGCATTATTGATTGGATCTAAGGTACGTCTATGACTAATCCCTTCAACCGCGAAAGTGTATCAAAAGTACGAGTACACCTAAAATGGCCTTCTTAGAATATTGTTCCGTTGAAGGTTTGTAGTCACTTGCAAGCCCTGTGAATGTAAGTAGGCCATCAAACATGAATGGCCCCATTTCCGTTGGTTGGTTAACCTTGAAAGTCTCAATAGTAAATGGTTCTACGCTGTTTGGCACGACCATTGAGTGAGGTTGGAACAAGAAACGTTTTTACGAGTCTTCTTCATGTCCCCTCCTCATGTAAATATTGAGACTCGAAAACATGCTGTTCCTCACAAGTTGTCAGAAAAAAGCCTCTGAGGATTACCTCGCTTTTATATAACGTCCATTTTACTGTTCCAAAGCTGATTTAGAGGCATTCAACCCAAGCAAAGCTCTCTTGGGATAGAAGTGTGTGCTTGGCTAGTTGGTCCTTCTAAGAAATCGGACGCTTTTTTTTACACATCGGTAACATGAAATCAAGCCCCGAGGGTCCAACCGATCAACCACTCTCCATCAAGCCACAAAAAGCCAAGCTATTTCAAGGTCAAGTCCTCGCTACTCACATGAATATTTTATGGTTTCCCTGCCGACTGAATCGGCTCTTGTTAACGCTTCAAAAGACCAGGGCAAGTACAGAAAGGGCTCTCATCTCCTTCTCTGGCCTTTACCGACAATTTTCACCGGCCAACTATCAGTTTCAGTTCTAGCTCTGACAACGGTCTTGTTGGTCTTGGTTTGGAAAATTAAGTGTGAAAGATGGTGTTTTGGAAGTTTTGAGATTTTGGAGGACTTTAAGGGGTTTGACTAAAACTTGTGAAAGATGGCATTTTAAAGACGAATTTAGTGAGTTTATTGTGATGATAGATTTGCCTCAAAACATTCGTGAGTATGATATCCGCCGAAGACATCAGCATTTTCTCGGTAAGCCCTTAAACAACTGTACGTCATCAAAAATACAACTTGAGGCTTATAGCGAGGTTTTTGTTAGTAAAATATTGTTCCGTTGAATTAGCAATGAAAACTTGTACCGATTTGAACATAACAAATTGAATGAACAAAGCTATGCCAGAGACGAACTAATTGATAATTTGATGTTAGATTTGCCCCCAAAACAAATCTACCCAGAACATCAGCATTTTCTTGGTAGGCTCTTGTTCTTCAGAAGGAATAAATAAGATACAACAGCCTGTTGAATATGTTGTATGTTGTTTTATTTGTTATTTACGTACAGCCTGTTGCATGAATGAGCATGACCATAGTACCAAAGTTAAAAGTTTTTACAACAAAGATATTGTTCTGCAGAATGATTTTTAGCCAATGATTCTGGGTCGAGTTCTCCTTGAGAAGTCATAACTCGTTGTAGCAATTAAATTTATTGATTTCACAATGACATCCGATTCTCAGAGTGTGAGATTGTATTGTGCCACGTAATTTCATTGGTCATGTGAGGTCATGAATCACAGTCCAATTTTCCAGACGATCTGTACTCAGGTTTGTCCTAACGGAAATTGCTTCCACTCACGGCAAGAGATGAAAGCGATCTTACCTACCACATTTCCAATCAGGAAATTAATGTCAGTAGCAAGGAGATACGAGGTAGTAGTATCCATACCAAATTACCACCCAATACCTCCGACCTTGAAGTCTCATTTCTGTGGAATGTGTGAAGCTGAGAAGAAGGAACCCTGGCATCTGATCGTACATCCTCCATAAATAACAATTATAAATCAGGCGCTGCTTTATTGCGAGCCATCTAACCTACAATGAGAGCTGGACAACCACTATTTTCACCCCATTGACAAGGATTCCTGGACAGAGAGAGAGAGGCCCACTGAGAGATGATCCGTCGGAGTTTGCGTTTTTAGTCCGTGAAATTATTTGCAAGCTTCTGCCAACTGACCTTGTGCAATCTTGCGCCGCGAACAAAAAGTACAATGGGTACATGCAAGTTGAGGCCTCAAGATGGCTTGCTTGCATCATGCAGGCAGGGTGCATTGAATACCATAGGCCCCTCAGAGGCAAAAAAGGATGTTGAAATTCAATCTCATCCACTTTTCTCGTTACCTTGATTGAACGACCAGCAGGTGGATTTGCCGGTCGGACACCCGTTTTCCAACGCCATCTAGGGAACTTGTCTTGTTGACCTGACAAAAAAGGCGACTCGGGATATTAGTCCTTAAACCGGATTTGGCTAAGATTTTGTCACATTGACTGATGTGTCAGCGATTGCACCCTGTTGTTGCACCACTAGGACTCACGTCCACATGTAAGACACTCACTCACACACACGTTGAGGGCCCCGAAAACGGCCCAGGCCTTCGAAACTCCTTTGAACATAAATCAAGCGAGTCACAGGCAAGGCATGAACCCAAATCTCCATGTCATGATTAGAACACATTGGAGCTAAATATGGAATGCATATTGTTATGTCGAGCAAACCTTGACTGCTCGGTATGGACATCCATGGGGTTTGAGACATGGGGAAAACCAAACCCAAACAAACCTGGTGTGGAATTTGGTCACGCATTTGAGCTCATTACTCGATTTCGGGAGGGGGAAATGGAAGATTGCTTTTTTTTCTGGAAATTGGAATGTTTTCATTGTCCACGACGGGTCGGAAAAATGCGAGTGAAACCATGGTGATGAGCATTAACATTGTGCGGTTTGGTGACTTTTTGGGAGGTCTGACATCATATAACTTGTAAGGACACATTTGGGTTCACCACTGAGAAGATTCCTGAGGTTTTTGTTCACCTCATTAACGGAACATTCTTGAGCAACATGATCATTTTTAATGATATCGATCATGCATTCCCCAAGGTAATAACGTGAGTAAATCAACTGGCAATCATTTTCTTTCTCTTCAGTGTTGAGATTTACGAAATTGGTTGAAATACCAGGAACAGAAACAAAGCCAACGTGAAATCGGGACAAAATCATGCCGAGATCGTTTCACTACGAAATCCATAGATCGAGATCAAGATATCTGATATCGCTTTACGGTATTCCTCTCGTTCTTCCTTCCAAACCTTCAAGAATAGCTCAGGTTCCTCTCACCATTTGGCAGTATATCTACCATCCGAATTATTCAATTGAATCCGAAGCAAGCTATCTCCATTCACCACTCTTCTGCCTAGGTCGTTATGTAAATTTTGTTTGATTTTCTCGCGTATTGTTTGATGAACTACGAGAAAGTTCCTCTCCGCCCAGAACTTCGCTACGAACGTACCTAAGTACACACATACACACATCCTCATTCTGAGTCCTCGCCGTCAATAGGGGTCATAAAGACAGCAATTTTCTTGTGAACCTCGAACGCAATTTTCTCGTGGGCTACACCACTGGATTCATCCGGCCTGAGGCCATGAATAATCATCCTTCTGACTCACTTCACCTATCCAACCGTACGAGATACATCTATCTATCCACAAGCACTCTGGCGATTCTTGCTTGATCTATCCAATCCATCCAAGTCACTTATTCACTAAGTCAGTTAGCAGAATGATGGTATGGGCTCGTTTATTCAAGTGTAAATATCATCGACTCAGATCATCACCGCCTGAATTGGAAGGACACCCAATAATGTCTTTGATGCACTCATCCAAAATGTGGTTTAATGATCATTGACTCAGTCATGAACTACTGTTGGGAATAATAATTAGAGTCACAAGGGATGCTCAAACCGATTTGTTGAAGTCATTTTGAGGACAAAGGCCTTGAGCTGATAAATTCACGTGATCCGGTTCGACTAATGGAACTGCACAAGACATTAGCTCTATTTCAGTTGTTCATTAAGGAACAAAATGAATGATAATGAACTTGGATATTGATAGGTCATGTCTGCAAGAAGTTCGTAGTAATTCAAACCAATATTTGTGAGGAATCTAAAATTGCTAGTTCTTGATAAAAGCTTGATGCGCATTTCGTCAATTTCCTCAGTGATCGATTCCAAAACTATAAGAAACCGAATGAATTTGACATGACGCAAAAGAAATCGCTCAGTTGAACGTCGTTCAATGAACCTAATCTGCTTTTAACTCCTCGAGTTTCCTTTAAATCAGATTGCATTTGCTTGCTTGCTTGCTTGGTTATGGGCCTAGAATGCTTTAATGGAACGATTTATTCTTAACGTAGCTTGATTCATTTTCAATTCACAGTACAATTCCAATCACATTGAGCAAGCTAGATTTGAGCCGTAGATTTCTTTTTTTGGTGCGTAATCAATAGAAACAATAAACTTGAAGACAATCCATGTTAAAATATCTCCTGGAGCCCATTTTACTCTTTATGAGACATTGGATATCATGTTGTACGTATTTCAGAGACTCCTACATTTCTTGTTGTTCCAACACAAAAAGTTAAGAATTTGTTGCTGGTGAGTGACCTCATTTTCTCAAACAGTGTGCAAGATGGGATAATTGTCGAGTAACTTTTCCGCAATGTGGAGCTTTGTAGCTTAATTTAAGAGCTTCCCCCATCAACGATGTCAAGAGTTCAACCATAAAAAGGCTCTGTTAGTTTCTCTCGTTGCTTCTACCCCGGAAAACCATAAACCCATAAACCACTGACAATCACTTACACACCCATGCTGAATATTGTTCAGTTCCCAGGTTGCCCATCTCGATCATGAGACTCATTCACAGTTTGTGAGCTCTCAAGTACACCACTGTTCCTCATATCCTCAGAACATCAAGCACAGGGTGGCCAATAAAAAATCAACCAGCCTAGATACACTCTATTTGGTTATCATTTGAGAGGGTAATATTGAGAATCTATCAAATATGAAGACAGTCTCTTGGAGTGTCCAGGTTTCATTGATAAGGTAGGCATTTCTTCGAAAAAGGCAACATTCTCATCCCAAGTGCACTCTAATAAAAAAAAGTTCAGATCTCAAGTGCACCATCTAGTTTATTTTAAGTGGCAACAGCTTGCACTTTCCATAATTTTCATGGATTTGCAGATGGCAATGGTCATGCATCAGTTTTTTTAGACTAAAGTAACTTAAATGTTGATAGAAAGACTCCAAATGGAACTACAAGTTTTTTCAGCTGGATGTTGGTGGCATGTATTGTGCCAGAAATTTCCCTTTAATTGTCAAGTTTTCACCTCAATCTTAAGGGAATTTTACCTTTTAAAAAATCAAAAACCATAGCAGGTCCTTTTTTCAAACCCAAATCAACATTTGGGGCACTTCAGTTTGTCCAAAACTGATGGATAACCTTTGCCATTCGCTCATTCATGCTCATTATGGAAAGGGCGAGCTATTGCCACAAAAAATGCATTACCCAGCGCACTGTATAACCTTACTCTCTATATTATAGTGCACTAATTGGAACGATGTTTTAGAAGACTTAAAGATTGTTTAGTGTGCAGTTTTTCGTGGGTCTCCCTGTATCCTGTATGTATCGTATCCTACGTAGATTCGTTTTTCGTTGGTCCAGACCTAGGAGCAAACAAATCATGGTCATTAGTACAGTTCATTGTCTCACCCGACTTGATTATCCCAAGGACTCTGGAACCATTGGACCCTCCTCCAAGTTGTTGGTGCCAAAGTATTGGTTACGACTTACGAGTCTCCAAGCAGTTTTTTTTCAGTTTGCAGAGCGGTACCAAAGATTTTTGCTGGTTTTTGTGTCAAACCCATGGCCAAAGAGGAAGTTGGAAGTTAGAGGTTGAAATCCCAGTTGATTGGGCATCATAAAGACATCCAATCAAGGAGCATGTGTGTGTGTGTACGTATGACGTTTACGACCATGACATGCCTTGGGAGGAGTTGCCACCATTTCCGCAAAAAGACCACTTCACTTGTGTGGATACGATCTCATGTCACTTTTACTCGTTGATGAACAATGGTTCGTCTAACTAAAGGTCGATGGGACTTCGAGCACAAATAAATACCCATGGCAACATTGTTCAAGACAATCCTGTGACCTCTTCTTTGCCAGCTTTGGTTCTGCAAACGGGAAGTTGAGTCGCACTTAGTTCTTCATGCCAATAATTAACAATGAAAGAGAAACAAAGCGACAAGACAGCTGCGTTTTAGATACGAAAAGGATTTGTGTTAGTCTTTTTTCCGGATATTGACTGCAGTTGAATGCAACATGGCCAATGTTTACGATTATTTTTTGGGCTTGATTGGATAAAGTCAAAGAACTTATTTCCTCACAAGAAAAAAAGCATTTCCAATGAGCTAAAAAATATTAGAAAGTTGGACCAAGTTAGAATTATTACCAATTGGAATAATCTTTGTTTCTATGAAGAATTCGAGCCGGGTTCAACCATTTAAACGTGACTTTTTGAAAAAACCGTTTGCTTAAATAAAAAAAGTTTTGGATCATGACTAAGCCTTACAATTTTTCAGGCAAAATTATCATGATTTTTCTTCTATTTATAAACACTACAAAGGACGATTCGTACTTTTTTCAAGTGGACGTCCTTTGTACCTTGAGAGAAAACCACCCCAAAAAGGAACTTTTTCAAAAATGAAAATATGAAAAATATGTAAAATAGCGTTTTCAACTTTTATTCGAGTGTTTGAGATAAACAATAAAGGGGATGCATGAAGTGACCTTTGCAGACAAGATGGTTCAGATTACTTGTTTTTTCACTTTCATTGTCATCGTTCTAACAAAAATGATGGGTCTACACGTATTTAAAAATCAAAAAACAAGTCGAGACGCTATTACGGTTGAAATTTTCCTTGTTTTGGTCACGAGCCCGGTATGTTTTTACTTGTAAGCTATTTCAAGAATTTGAATTGCAAAGTTTTGCACTAGCATAATTTGATTTATGGTCATGCGGTAAACTTGACCAGATATCATCTCCACATTGGTGAGTGTGTGCGTCGAATGTACCTTTACTTCCTTCTCCACTCCTCGAAGAGTCGGTGTCATTTAGAATGGTTTATTTGATGGTATACCGGCGGGTATCTCTCTTCGATAATCATAATGGTGTCTGCAAAATTCTGCCTCTAGTTGAGTTGCAATGGCCGTAAGATAACAACGTAGCAGCATATCCTGTTACCATTTTCAATGGTTTTCAAATCTACGGGCTGTCTACTTAAAACCAGCTCCATCCTCATGGGTAAACGAGTCAGGATTCACAAGATTGATGTTCATTTGTCGTTTTGAATTCAGATGTTGGTACTCATCTCAATGCGCATCCGTTCCAAATTGGGCCTGAAACAATTAGGAATAGGGATGTGTGACTCCATTCCTTAAATTGAAACAAAGACGCAAAATGGGAACGACTCATCGCAAATCCATTGGGTTAGTATTTGTTTCGACTTGCCAGTAATGAACAGTTAGGCCTGAAAGCACCGAATTCGAGTAACATCCTTGAAGATGGCACATCGTAGTGTGAGTATTTTGGTGATCTGATTTATGGGTTGTGGGGGAACGAACGGTACGGTCCGTATATTTACTAGAATTGATTTGGAAATAATGGAAGATTTGCCTTATTTTGGCCAATAAGGTATTAGTAACGTGTTGTATGCTCAGAAGTGCAATAACCATTGATCTATGGTAACAATAGAATTTCTTAAAATAATGCGGAAATATTACCTGAAGACTGGAAATGGAGCTTGAACTAGGTCTATTTATCCAAAGGGCGCCAGTCCTTGGAAAGTTCAACAGGGTTTCCAGATTTTAGAGTTTTTTTTGTTTGTTAGAGTAAGTCTTAGTAAGTCTTAGAATCAAGAGATTGGGATGGCAAATACCCTTTAGACAGGGCGCGAAACTTACTTTGAAAGATAGATTGGTTATGATGAGCAATTGTTGATACAAAATGAAAATTAAAAAAAAATATTTAGTGACTTAAGAGGTGCCCGTAACCCTGAATTTCCTTACAAAGACTGACGCCCACTGTGGCAAACTCCCTCAGGATTTATTCAGAAAACACATTGCATTTAATGTTACCATTTCATCCTTTCTTTGCAATATGTATATTGAAATGTCAAAGAGGGTATTTCTGGCAAGTGGTTATTGTTTGTCTTTTAAAATATGTTCTTCCCAATGTCAAAAGTAAAATTAACTCAAAACAATGCAGCATTTAAGAAAAGGGGCAAGGCAAATTCCTTTAAATCAGTTGTCTCATTTTCCTTTTTGTGTCTCTAGTATCAGAAAGTTTTTCTATTGTTGTCAAACAAAAATAGCTTTGATTTCCGAGTGATTATATTTCACAAACAGTGGCTTTATCTGGATGACAGAACACGTAATCTTTGCCAATTGGAATACGAATAGAGGCAAATGGCGTTGCATGTACCTCAGTCGTTTTCTTGGTAAAGGGTGTGCCTTGATTCAATGCAACACCTTCACTCTCTGCAACAACGCCTTCACACCTCTGGCGCTCAATAAATGTCTCCGCTCTAATAATAAAAAACAAGTGTCAAATTAAGGTCCAATTGAGATTCCCTCAGAAAGATCTCGAAGGTTTATGGTCATGCACATCCAATACTTGTGAGATTCAGATCGCAGAAATGTGAGAATGGAGTGGAAACAGGTTGTAAGTTTTGTTAATGGGTATTAGAAATGCGGATTATTCGAGAAATGTGCACTCACCATAACTGAACTTTCCACTGAAAGTTTGGTTGAGATACGATCAAAATGTGACTACGGATTTGCCCCAGGCAACTATGAAACAAGGTAAACTTTCGGAAGATCATTTACTCCTATATCGAAATGAATCACAAGATCATGATGACAAGAATGACATTTAGGATTATTCACCTTTTTCATGAAAAATGGTTTACGTAAGTCGTAATTGTAATAATGCCTAATTAATTCAATTAGATCAAATAACACTCCAACTTTCAGAGTAAACTTCAGAAAAGAGGACCAAAATAAAAATCCATCATTGCCATTCTGTATTTGATGCCAAGCCAAGGGTGCAATCAACGATTCGACTTTTTGCCACGTCCTTTATCCTGAGTGACTTTTAGTACAAATGATTTGCATTTTTTCCCTGGCTCAAGATCAGAAGGCACATTCTCCTCCCAACCATTCTTTGCGATGCATCACGATAACAAGGGTAGATTTGATATCAAAAGGCATGAATGTCAGACCTAATGTGATGTTTTCATAGGCTCTCGAGTCAGAGATTGGCATTTGTGCCACTTGAATCGCACTATTTTCTGAGCCATATTATTTGCATTTGAATCCACGAAGACCTCGACGGATGTTAAGTGGCTTTTGTTCTCCAGTTCAAGGACTTAAATGTGAACCCCTTGAGGTAATTAGCTTCCAGAGAAGAATTCAATGCTCAGTTCAGTTGTTGACATAATTGAGCCCTTGTAACTCAGTAGCAATGGTATGATTATTAGCCACGAGCTCATTATCCGGATTACGTCATCATCATTGAATAACACTTCCAGGCAGCTCCCAAAGCAAGGATTGCTTCACTTTCGCGGCGTGATGAACGCGCTCTGATTTGGAAGTTCGGTCCATTCAGAAGTCTTCTATGGGTGCAAAATTGGTCGGGCCTCATGCTCAGAGAAAATAATTATTATACACCACTCCGTCTCTCTCTTCCAATGGATTAGCTAGGCCCTCCCAAAAATTATTTCAAAAAACTGTCTATACCACCACGACCATTCCAACCACGAAAGTAGAGAGATACGCCCGATTTTGTGAACAAAATCCTGTTCAACGTCAGAGTCTGTCATGCTGCAGGGGGTGAATAAGTGGATGCCATGTTTATTCAGAACTGGTGGAATTTCTCTCTCTCGAGAAGCTCATCATCGTCTCAGCTCATTTATGGTCCATTTTATCCCGTCACAATTCAACGTGTCTCTGACACACCCTGTATTGTTCGAGTCCCTGTGGATGATGTTCTTGCCTTCATGTTTCCAGTGGATTGTGTGGAGAGCAAGCAAGAACTTGCGAAATTTCTGCGAAAAGTTGAAAGAGCACTATTCACGATGCTGATCCTCAAATGTCTGGATAGTAACGCACACGATCAGTCGAATCTAGAGACTTTTCCAATAGAAGCTTCATCTGTCATAGTACGTCATGTAATTTTTCAGTTAGCAATGCTTATCTTAATCATTTCCAAGAACCTTGTTCGAAGCTAGGTCTTTCAATAAAGGAGACAGACGTACACTGGAATCAGTTCGAAAACTTTGTAAAAAGTATACTTCTATCATGGATGAAGGATCTCTACATGTATTTTTCTAAAGCAAGCAGATCGAATCTAACTTGGAAATTACTCTGCTGAGACGCCAGGAAAAAAAAACAGGAAAATCCTATACAAAACCCTTCTCGTTCCGGATTTTCTCGACACACTGAGTAAAAAGCGTTCCCAAATAGTCAGTGGGTTGTTTTCCACTATCTTTAAAGTGACAGGAATTTGGAGCATTTCACAGACAAATTGGACAACAGGTGAAGACGGCTGAATTCAAAATGTTTACGGTATCTCAACATGGAATCGGATTTTCTCTTAAAAGGGGCAATGGACTAAGTTCCTGTCGTCCTCACAAGAAATTTTGCGACTTAAAAGCATTTAGTTCAGGGAACCTTGTGCATTCACCATCACTCATTATCTTCAGCCGATTTTTGCTTGCCTTCGACACTTCTCAATGGTTGCATGCATCGATTTTTAAAGCGCTCTCTAATTAAATCGATTATTCTGTAGAGTCCTTAAATTTGAATAATGAATAACCAGAATGACGTTTGTTGAATATGAAGAAGATTTAGGGCGCTTTTATCATTGTAGAACTCTATTCATGACGATTTAGTGGTGGCTTTGTACAGGGAATCGTCGAGAACAAGATGACACCTCATGTCGACGTCGAAGATGGCTTGGTAAATGCATCACGTTTGGGATGACGATGGCTCATAATTTGGGTATAGGCTTTGCACTTCATTTTTGAATAATGGTTAGCGGGATAAGCCACCTAATAAAGGAACCAACCAGGAAATGAACCATGTCAAGGGTAACTAGGGGTAGTACCAAAAGCCAAGGGTTGATTGTTGGTTATTGGTAGTAAGGAACTAAAATGGGACCACAAGGATACACGGTCGTCTTTGATGCAAAAGGAATTGAACTTTATTCTCTTCTCAAAAGACATGGATCTCTTCCATCGACTTTAGATTGATCTCCAAGAAAAAGAATGATCGTCACTCTTGAAGGCCAAGTTGAAGTTCAAATCGGGTTTGTAGAAGTCTTCTCAGATCTCAAAAAGAAACCTGAGAGTCATAGTTTTCAATACCAAGTTGGGTCTGCCAATAAAAGAAGGACATAAAGATACATAAAATGGTTTCAGGACATGAGAAACCGTCTTTTCTCACATTGGCGTCTTGCAGGGTGCCCTATTTGCTCTCCCTTGGCAAAAATACCACTTCAAATCTTGGTATTTTGTGTTTCAGTTGCAAGGAAATTGAAACTGCTTCCATGGTAACAAACCTTTGGAAACCCGATGCAATGTTTTATCTCTTATCGATTAACAAAAATCATCATTATACCTAACAACTCGTCCACATCATCGTTCCAAAGACAGCAGTCACGCTGATGGAGCTTGCAACCAACCTCCTCAACCGAATATCCCGTTGGATTGAGTTCATTGCAAGGTTGGAGAGAAGGAAATCAATGGCTTTGATCTTAGTTAAACAGGTCGATAGACTGGATAAGTGGTATGGATTGATTTCTGAGCTCAGACCCTTGGTCTGAATTGCTTTTGAGAGGCCTCTTAAGAGCCTGGGCGACGCTCATCAAGAACTCCTTCCTTGGACGGCGATTGAGAACAACCTCGATTGGTGCTTGGCGATGTTTATCAATTTTTCAATGAATAGATTTTTATGACTGCCAGTCTTGTGCCCGAGTCCTCCAATCTCTAATGATATCTCGTGCATCTGAATTGACTTCGAGAGGATGCCAAATTTTGATGCCTGATATGAAAAAACGAACGAGTCTGCATTGCCTGCCATTGTGTAAATCGAGATCGTTTCTATAAAACGCCAGAAATTCGAGGTGTTAATTGTAGGGAGGAAAATGGCCACCTGATTGTCAAACGACGAACGTATTTTCCTCATGACTCTGCCAAACTTGATTTGAGGGTCAATCTTAAAGATTTGCCCAAATTTGGGGAACAATCGGGGTTCTATCCATGACGGTGTTAGAAAATATACCAAAGACAACAAAAAGGGAAATTCAAGTTAAGAACGGGTTCACCTTGCAAATATGCAAGAAAGTAAGAAACCCTTCGAAAAACCATAAACAGCATTCATTCATCTCTTCGATCTGGCCGTATGTAAAGGCATTCTATCCTTGAATGATCTCCACCTTTACCCTAGGACACTCACTTTGCTCGAAAGAGGAAAAAAAATCATGGCGAGGTTCTGTCTCCTTCATCCCTGCACCCAGGATTAACAGTCCCTCATCTCAGGACTGATGGTATTCCTCCTCCTCCTCCTTCTTCTCCTCCGTCTGATTAGGCCCTTTTTGAACAAAACAGGTATTTTGTTGGGAAACTGCGAGTCCCCCTCCCCTTCTTGAAGCATCTTTGTGATTTTTCCCTTCTCCCCGAAAATTTTCTTGATTCGCATTCCGCATAGCAAAAGACCGCTCACGAGATCATTCAACCGCAAGTTCTTCGACGTACGCACCACCATCTCCGTATGTAGCACGTCCATCCATATTCTTGGGAGTACGTAGGTTCATGATTGCTTTGGCACCAAGTCCTTAAGTACGCAAAAGCGGCTTTGCACATCTGGGCAGCGATTCACAGGCATCATGACAGGAGTGCGTATTATGGACTTCTTGACAAGCTGAGCTAGTTTTAGAGGAAATAATTTTTATATTTGTCTTTAGTAGTTTCAAATATCCATCAAAATCATCCAAACATTCACAAACATTGGAGCATGCAAGGATTCCTGGGATTTTACCATAAGTAAAAAATTCAAAGAGGGTGTTTACATATTGCTAATTTAGTTTTAGAGGGATAGTGAATCAGTTCTGTTTTCAACCTAATTTCATTTTGAACATAGTTTTGCCTATTTGCAAATAAGTGTACCCTCCTTGGACCTTTTGTTTTTACTTGTTTACATTAACAAAAAACAACTTTTATTTTTTGTTACACATGATAAATTTTGTTACAATTTAGGGATTTATTTGTCTATTTGCAACCATTTGGCGCACTCCTCATTTTATAATGACCTAAAAAAATTTGCATAACAAAAACTACAAGTACAAAGTATGTTAAACCAAATAAAATAGTCAATTTTGTCTACTTAAGATTATTACAAAATGTGTGGGGATGTGAGTTTGCTAGAACACCCAATTCACAAGTCAACTTCCAATCTTCTTACTCAATGCACAAAGTACTGTACTATTGTAAACGCTTCCACGGAACTGAAAATGTTATGAACTCGTAAAACCTCCATTCAACACGTGATATTTAGCGTTGTCCTCTTGTCAAGTAGTCCATAAGGAATGCACAGACTGAGGTGCTCCGAGAGGCGTTCGAGAATCTTGACACAAGCTGGCGAAGGGAGAAGCAAGGGGGCTTGCGGTTGGTTGGATATGTGTAGCTCAAGAATTCTTTCGAGTCTTCTCAGGAGGCCAAAAGCTCCTTTCAGTTGGAACCAGTCTTGCTTGAGGAATCCGCGAGGAAATCAAGTGTTTGTTGAGTGACGGAACGATTTCAGGAGAGACAGAGTTTGCAATTTTGACTGTTTTGAGCTAGCCTGCTTGCTTGCTTGCTTGCCTAGCTTCCCTTCCCGTGTCTTTGACAGAAAGGGATGCATTTGGCCATATATAGTTAAAATGACATTAAGGTGTGCAAAACGAAAGTGAACCTGAATGGTCGATCGTCTGCTTTATTTGCCAAACACCAGTGGTACATGTGTGAGTGCGAAGTCCAATAGTGAATGTGCCAGCAGCAGGTATTGGTGTGTCAGTCTGTTCGTGTGTGTTTGTGCCCTTTTACTGGTGCAAAATGTAGATCCAAACCAGAGGCGTTCAGAGTCAGGAAATTGTGACTGTGACGATGCTCGTGACTTGTTCGTTGTGTTGGTGTTAACCATTTTTGGTTAAAAACAACCTGTTTAGTTCTACTTTTTCAAGATTTGCCAAACAATGACACAGTGAAATAATGATGCACAATTTCCATAGGCCTGACCCCGAGGTTGTGCGAGTGAATGACATCAACCAGGTAAGACAGGCCCCAATCTCGATCGATCGTTCGAATTGCGAATATTCCACACGTCAGGATTAGTTCTATGAATCGCCGATGAATATCTCATACCTGGAATTCTTTGGTCACCGAGGCCAAGAATCCTGATTGATTTGCCACTTCATGCCTTTCTGACCTTTAAGATTCATTTTTGTTCGACTGGTCCTGTTACTTGAGGAACAAAAAGCCACACAAACAGACACACAAACAAATGGGTTTTTGTCGTGAAGCCAAGAGCAACTCATTCTCTCAATCAATTACCGTTAGATATGTCGCTGAGAACAGTTGGTTGGCACTTATGCCCATCAAGCTCTTAACCAAAGAGAGGAAATCGGTATTTACTTCCTTTGACCAAGTACGAACTAAAGCTTGACTAAAGACAATTTGATTGCAATAAAATCCAATGAATATTTAAGAGTTTTTCCCACTTCCTATTTAGTGGTTTCCTAAACAAGGTGGTTTTCAATGTCAGTTGCTCCATTCATTCGTATGTAAATCCTTCTAATGCGAAGTCTTTTTTTAATAAACCTACTAAAACGAAACAAATTGGCCGGCAAGATTACAAGATTGCCATCAAGGCTTTGGATTGAAATTAGAAAAGCGTCTAGTCTGATCATTCGAGGGTAAAATAGAAAGAAATTTCTGATCTATTATAAAGATTTACCATGAAATTCAAGCATGGCAGCCTTAGAGCAAAGGAACCCAGACAACGATCCGATTTAATCACATGGGTGAACTCGGCAATTATGCCGAATGACTCGGAGTAAATTCAAAACCCGCCGTCAGTCGCTCGAGGTTCATCTCAGAAGATATTTGACCACGTCTACGATTTGTTTACCAGATTCCTTGGTAGATCTTTTTTTTCGAGTCTTAAAAGTCAAGCTAGAGGGTATATGAGAGATGTTCAGAGGTGGACCTTTAAGATCAAGGAGATGCTGGGTAAGATCGAGGTTCCAAGGATTACTCCATAGATCTTGCTTGTTGTGTCCAGCGTGACTTTTGACAATTTTGTGCGGTTCTGTCCCATCACCAACTATTTTGGGTGGGTTGAATGAAATTGATTATTCGTTCACATTCTTGACGTCAGTTCCGAAGTCACTCCATCAAAAGTTCTACTTGAGAATCAAGGTGAACGCCAATCATATCTCTATAGTTGGCTTCTCAATTGGATCTTCCCATTCCGATGATCTTCAACCATAAGTTCCATGAATTGGTTTAGGAACTCCTCAACCCAAAAAAAATGAGGAAATCATTGTTTTGATAAGGAACTATTTTTTTCTCTGGGCTTGAAGTTGATTGACTTAGCACACTACATAGACAGATCTATGAATGGCCGATCAGCAACCAATATTGACTTCTTAAACGACGTGAGAACTGCTGTCTCATTCATTCATCGAATGCAGTCTCGCTTCTGAGCTCGAGACTTATTCTGCATGGGGATAAAAAGCGTAAAGCCCAACTTTCACAAAAAGGACCTTAAGACAACTGAGCGCGAATGCGTGTATTGTGTACTTTGGAAATTCTTGATCCTCTTCAACAAATATGCACGTCTGCCAACTTCAGTTACAGTACGTACCACGAATCCAAGATGGATCGTCTTCGACATTGGGTTGGGAAACAGGCAGCCTTCGTTTCAACCGAGAATTTTGACCGCAGACAGCTGAGGAGTTCGTGAAAATGAGATGTAGAAGCGAAATGGACAGTTTTCTCTCTGTCTCTCTCCTTCTCGATTTGGGCACCCTAACTTCCTCCTACTTAGATCATTGGGCTCAATTTATGCGAAAAATGTCGCCTTTTTTGGAGGTGAATTGTATATTGAGCGGACCCCAAAAGAGACCCAGATCAATAGTCTCGGGAATTGGATTGAGAGGGAAACCTCTACTTTTGGCACTGACGAGAGGAAGAAGGAAGTCAAAGCATCATCGACCCCGCTTCTATACAACCATTCCAAGGACCTGTTTATTTTTGAGGATTTTTCTACTCGAATACGGCCATGTCAAGGGCACATTCCATTCCCTTATCTTACTCTACAGATGCTTGTGCGTCATATAAGAAGCTACAACATGTTTATTCCATGATGCATGAGGATTGAGCACCGCTATCACTTCTAGTTCAATTCAAGTTTATATCCGAAATCAGTTGATGGCAATCATGAATGAGTTTCAATGAAGATGAATGAACCCAAGCGTTCGTTGAGATCTCCTGTAATGAACAAGAGTTCAGGCATCATCGCTTTTCCACAAATTGAAGGGCATTCAAATTGAAAGAAATTCTCCCTTGAATTTGGGAGTACTCCCAATTTCACACGAACTAACCTTTCGTGAACGGCGATCGCAAACTTGGCAAGCATAGTTCCTGTTCAAGGATCTTTACCGCACCTCCCGAGGTCTGCTCGATCTCGATAGTGCTACGTATCTAAATCCGATGGAGGTTTTACGTTCTTTTGCATCTCGGGATGACTCGACATAAACGGTGATGTGTAATTGGAGGCTTGCCACTCCGCTTTTCAACCCCACATTTCCTTCCAGATGATCATTTTGACGTCGCCGCGTCTCTGCCGAATCTTGCCAAGTGTTTCGGTATCCTACGTACGTACTTTGGCCTCGGCAATTCAATCTGAGTCTTGGACACCCCGGCGGTGCATTATTCGGTTTATGAGTATTTCACGCCATATTTGCAATATTAAGCAATGCTTTGCCCTCAAACAGTCCTCAAAAACCACTTTGATGTACGTGTACGAGCAAGGGGCGTCCATCAAGGTACCATACTAACTCACGTACGAATACGGAGCATAATAACTGCAGGGCTACCCACAGTCACCACCCTGACCTAGTACTAGCCCTGTAGTAGGTACTTCTAGAATTTAGAGCACGTTCTTTCTTTGGTTGCTTGCTTAGTAGTTGGCACTTGGCAGCCTTGGGCCAATGAGGCAATCATCCGCCAAATCGGGGGATGGTTGATGGTTGATAGTGGTTGGTTGGCCCAGGTGTACGCGAAAGAGGGTGATGGTCTGACATGTCACTTTGGCAGAGATCAATGATCGTATGCAGATCGGGCTGTGCCAGTGAAACCTGAAATCTCGCTCAGATGCTTGATTAATTGCTCCATAGGGCCACTAATCATCTTCGAAATCCAAAATGATGAGGCCCCCTTTGTTCTATCCCGATTTAGATATGGCCGTCGGATTCGTGACAAATTCGGGAAATCTTGACTTTGAGGTCCGGATGGCTCCGTAAAAATCATTTGCATGGTGCATGGAGTTCATTGGACATGCTTTAAAGTTGGGTTTGGAGATGATGGCTGAGGGTTATATGGGCGATCCATCAGTTCCTGCCTAATACACATGCATGATCAAACGAAGCTAGTTCAAAAGACTGAAACTAAACCCCAGGGGAGCTCTTTTTCCCCGTTGAGCGACTTTCTTCCACATATTTAGCTGTTCAGATACACGGGATGATGCCATCAGCACAGCACTTGTAGTGTGCATAATCCCTGAAAGTACACGAGAGGCCTCCTGTCGAGAATGCGTAACATTGGCATCTGGATGAACAAGGTCTCTTTCAATCAACGCAACGAGGAAAACTAAAGAGTAGTTGCAGTATTTTTGCTGATGGGTAAGAAGTTTTTACACTCCTTTCGTAGACTAATTGTTTGTGGTAGAAAATACTTGAGATGTCAAGTGTCACATTGTGGTAGCTTTTGAGTCGTCTTGACTTTTCAGTTGTGGAGTTTTCCTTGAAGCCATGAAGTGTACTTGAGCGAGAGCACGCTTGTCACGATTGTAAAGGTGCACGATTGTGCTTGGTTCTTGTTCCTCAGCCACTTTCGTCGATCTCATTTTAATGGCCACAAAGAGAATTTTTCTGGGATCATGAGAGAAAAAGCTTTTAGGTTTGTCGGTTGCATTCGGCTCAATAATTAGACGTGGGATTTCATGCCAAAACCCAGAATTCTTCCAAGTCTTCTGTGGACAGCCTTAAGGCCAAATCAAAGTACAATCGGTGAAGGGGAGCTTGTCTACGCCGTCTGTTCCTCAAAAGCCTATCACCTTGTGTTCGTGCGTAACGAGAAAAATGGAATCATTAGACCCCGGATCACTGGCATAATAATGATACCGTCAGGTCCATGATGGATTGATTTAACGCCCTAACGAAGAGATGCGACAAAGTCTCCTTCCATCCTATCTATGTATCTCTTGTATTATCCTGACTCCCTCCCTCGCCCTATCTTTTCTTTTCCTCGTGTTCATTAAGGATCTAATCGTTATCAAGCCGGAAATCGCCCTCACCAACTCATTGGCATTCATTTGTGTCTGGTTAATAGAATTCATTAATTCAGCGGAACTTTCTAAAAATCTGGGCCATCTCTAATTCGCGAATTCAATGCTCTTGAGCTTGACCCCCACAGATTGGTTTGGCAATGCCAGATGAGCAACTCATCAAAGCCATTGAAGCGGGCCTGCAAGTGTCGATCTATGTATCTATCCGGTGACTTGAATGATGACGCGAGGAAACAATATTATTTTTGTCGGTCACACTTGCGAACAATGAGAATTCAATCCTCCCCAATCTCATTCACCCACGTCGGACGTGAGTGAAAGAGTTGGATTTTCTAATGCACCTTGAACACCAAGGAAGAAGAGGAAGAGAAATCTGGCTTTTAATCAATGCAAAGTATCTCTCTATTGCCATTTCTTATTCTCACAAGTCACCATGAGAGTGAGGCCAATTGCAAATTCCCGGCTACTAATGAAGGAAACGAAGCACTTTCAATCCAAAGCTGAGCAAGTACAACAACTTGCATTTCCATTTGTTATACATGGAGATAACATACGGCTCGCCTCCTCAAAACTCATTTTTTGCATATCTGAACTAAATTTTTTTTATTACATTGCTTCAAGCCTTAGTTTTTTTAAAAGATGTTTTAAATCCTTTCAACAATGAGTAGCGAGGTGAAAGAACTCAAAATTTGTTGAGAGCAATTTTTCCACATTTTTCATAACTTATTTTGTTGCATTTTGCATCTTTTTAAAGGAAAATGTAGACGGTCGTTGTAAAATTGCTATAATCACCAAGAAGCAGTGTTTTTTAGTTGATATGATAAGCAAAAGCAAAAGTACCAAAATGAGAACAACGCAAAAAAGCTTTTCATAGAGAGTACAACTGAAATTTCAACTGATTGATTACGATTGTTCTAAAAAAATACGACATCACCCCCTCAATATACTTTTGCAAATTTGCGAAACAGATGTTCAAACGTTTCATCAAATAAATTTACGAATCAAAGGTGCAGATTTCATTTGTTTCAATTACAAGAACTGCGATACCATCCGTCTGTAGATGGCCATACAGTAAAACAAATTATCCCATCTTCTTTTCTTACTTAATTCACGTCCATGTTTGGCATTTTCTGCATTTTTTTACGTCGAAATTCGAGCCCTAATAATCCTGGAGCTATTTCGTAGACCCGTTTCCAACCGATTGTTCAAGGGACAATTCGCATCCGAGGAACCCCTTTCTTCCAATGGGAACGAGATAAACAAGTGGGACATTTGCAAGATAACAAGCCAGACTTAACAACCCAGATACGTTTGTTTGTCTATCCAAGAATGTTTCTTGGATGCATCCAAGATTGAAGCGAAAGTGTCACCGATCTCCGAAAGGGTGAAGGAGTTGTAAAGATACGCGTAATTGGATACCTCCTCCTCCTTCTCTTCACATTGGCGAGGTCGAGAAGCATAAATTCTTCAGGATTATGCATTGTACGAGATGACACGATAGGACTGAACGACAGGGTACAAACAGCGACTCTGGCTATGGATGGACACCCTGCAAAGGCAGATCTGGACTTAGCAAGTAACAAATAAACATTACCCGGAGATACCCGCCGAGCAAACTCTGACAAATGGGCACTTTCTAATTGAGCCCTTTGTTACTGTGTACTAGCCACAGACGTCCACTCTTGTCCCATTGATCCTCTTCCACGCTCTTAAACGCGTTTCATCACCAACACCCTAAATTTTAGAGGCCTTTTGCATTGGAGGTCCTCGACGTCTCGAGTCAGACGTACTGTACAAATTGGTTCCAATAAAAACCTCATTTCTGCTTGTGCAGATCGCGAATCAAATATCTGAATGGAGAGAACGCCGTGATCGCGTTCCCAAAGGCGAGAGAGGTCAACTTTTTTCGTTCATTCACGACGAAGACGACGTCACAACGAACTGGGCTCAATGGCATTTAGAGCACGCTCTACTCGTTACGGAAACACTCAAAGCAAATTAACGATATCCATGCATGGACATTCCTGAATGAAGGCAAATACCTGATGGCAACTTGTGCAATATCCCAATGAGCGAGTTGGCGATTTGGAAATCCAATGGATGGAAAGAAGACGATTTTAGGGCGAGTGAAAGTTGTAACGAATTTTATGGAAATCGATGTGAAGCCGTATTGTTCGAGGGATCCTCTTCTTGATCTTGGCACCAGTTATTGAGGACTGAATATGTACTAGAATGTGGTACGTGAGAGAGGGAGTGTGCATAATCACGTAATTCTAATGTAGCGTGACATTAAAAGATCGCAAAGATTTTTCCATCTCGAAGAGCACGGATGGCTCGAGCATAAATGCCATGATTACCATTAATCCCCCATAATAATGTGCAAGAGATTCCTCGAATCCCCGAAGAAAGCGATCTCGACTCAACACGAATATCGCCAAACGCCATCGTTCACAGAGCCAATCTTGATGAAATTTAATACAAAAGCCCTTCCTTTTACTAGTGCTTCAACTATATACATAGATGGACGCAGTACAAAAACCGGTCTAAAACGGTCGATTTCGAGTTTAATCGTCTCGGCAATGCACCCAACCACTTGAAAATTGTACAAGTTAGGAAAAGAAGCTGGTTCTCTTGGAATCTAATGTTTGATCGTCCCGATATCGATAACGGGAATATTATCCGCTTCATGACCCAATGATGCATCCACCCCAACGATTTCGAATTGGGGCGAGAAAATTCAGGACACAAAATGTTTCAAGGACTCGTCACTTGTCCACGATCGATCGACAACGAGCTCTCATTCCTCGTGAGTGCATTGCATACTTGGCTTATCAATATTGAATAGAGATCATTGCTCAAAGCATTTGAAAAAAAGGACCGTCACTCCACAATGAAAACGTTATAATCAATCTTCCTCCACTCAATCACATGTTAAAAAACTGCTTACTCTTCAAAGCTTTGACAGTGATCAAAGAGATTAATTTCTTGGAACTCGGATCCAGAAACGCACTGACAAGCAAAAAAAAGGTCTAATGTAGTATGGAATCCCCAAAAGGTTGAGGCTCTGGCAATGGCGGTATGTTTTTGAGCTATCTTGAGCCTGAACTAGATTAGCAAGTGAATGACAGGTTTCACAATCTCGTGTCATCGATTTTTCCTCGTTCTTCTACCACGTTTACCTGACCTAGAAATGGGAATTGCTCTTTTCTTAGTCGGCCACCAACCAACCATCCAACCAACCACTCACAAGTACTTGAAGATTTCGAGTCAAGGACAGTGAGAGGCATCTGGTTTGTTGAGCAAACACGATGCTAATTTGACAAATTGCCTCTTCCAGTTTCACCAGCAACCTCAGAGTACACAAATATTTTCCTTCACGAGATATGAAGCAGACATCATCAGCTTGATCCGAAATTAACAGTTTCCGCTACCCTCTTTCTCTGTCTCTCAATTCTTGTGAAGATGAAAAATCAAATATCTACACTTTGGAAAAATCCTGTTATTCACATGAAAAGAAAAGAAGAGAATCTTCGTGTTTTCAGTCTTTGGTTTACGTGGGAAAGATATTCGTTGGATGAGAACAAGAATGTACGTAGATCTTGCTTTTTGCAATTAATTTATGTTCCTGAGATAATTGAAAAAGAGTTCAAAGAAAATTTCAGCTAAAAACCTCAGCTAAATATTGTTTTGATAGATGATTTAAACCAGAAAAGAACTCAACTTTACTCGTAATTACTGATAAATTTAAAACTCTGTACCTCTTCCAATTCTATCGACAAAAAACTTAACAGAACTCCTAACTAAAATTATGAAATTATGGTATGGATGACAAACAATGTTTTAACTCCTTTTGAAATAATTTTACTTTTCTTCATGAAATGGCTTAAATTCACGATCCCTTATGAAAGGTTTCCCTAAAATGATTTCAGATTCGGTAAAGGGCTCTTTTGGTCAATCCCACTTTTAACATCATCATCATGATAAGGAATCAACAAAAAAGACCCTGATCTTTCAACTCTTTGTTACAGTGTTGCCTCGATCTCAGGCTTCCAACAATTTCGTGTTGTTGAATGCGGAATACGCCTTTGACTTTGTAAAGCAAGCGAACATGAGTAAGGTGCATGCATGACTCGATCGCTTTGTCCGTCTCTTTAAGATCATCCCGATTTGTTCGTGGATTACTCGAGTCATGGAAGGCCATTTGTATCGAAAAAGGGGCTCTTTTTTTAAGTCCAGGGTTATAGCTCTCCCTCTCATTTTGCGTTTGAGAGGTGCCCTCCTTCAAGTTCTAATTATAGTCCTATTCAAAAGAGAGTCTGCAATTCACCTTTGACGTTCATTTCCTGAAGAAACACATTGATCCTTTCGTCTTTGCCCTCAACTGAATCTCGAACTACGTACTTATGTACAACATGCCCGCTTCTCTTGAACCTAAAAATCGGGCCCACTCACATTCACACACGCACAAGAGGAGCTTGGAAGAATCTCAATTAAAAGCCAATCAAGGGGGCTCTCGGGATAATTTCCGCCGAATTATTAAGATTGGTGCAGACAGGATTAATGGAGCTTCCAAACCTCTTCTCCGTGGTTTTCTTTGGGAACGGGATTGGATTTCTCCTTTGAACGAAAGCGGCAATTTTTCTTCGACCCTGTTTATTTACGACGCGCTCATTTTCAGTTCAATCTTCCGCTCAAGTGTCTGATGGGGTTATTTCACCAGGAGTACGGTTTCTCGGCATTGAAATAGGGGCCATATATCGCTAATTGCTCGAATAAAGCGATACTTATCTCTCATGATTCTTTAGTACTCGAACTCGATGGATCAAGAACCATTCCACACTCCCTACTTAACACGTGATTTCTCTGCTACTTTCAGATCTTCTCCGGGGCGCTTCCGACCCGTTTGCCCAACCCTTCCTATTTGGCCGAGATCCACAAACCGGATTTGGTCAAGAAACTCAACTCTCTTCATGCCCAATTCTCCGCCCTCCCGAAAACGTTCCAAAGGAGCAATAGCCATAACCACGGCCATCATAACAATAACAATACACAGACATCACAACCTAACGGTGGCACGCCCTCGGTGAAAATGGAGGGCATGGCCCACCGACTGGCCCGAAAGGGCTGGTGCAGCTGTCTGAAGGACAGCGAACCCCCTGAAATCACTTATTGTGTGGTGGATGGGGCGGGAACGCTTAATTTGCAAACGGTTCCACCCACACAACCCATGCCCGATGAGGAAGAGCTGGATGAGAAATTCGCAGAGTTGGTGGTAAGCAAAAAAATTCACAACGTCAGGGCAAAAAATGTGCTTAGGTTTTTGGCGTTGAGAGCCATTAATTTACCAAGATGGGTTTCAACATCGCCATTTGAAACAATTGAGTGTAGCAAGAAAATAGCCCCAAGCATTAATATTCTTCATGACCCCCATTAACAGTCCATTATTCATGAACATCTGATTGGTCTGGGAGAACCTTAGTTGCAAAAGGTCTGCTTTTTTGAGCACTCTCATGATGATGAAAATTGACGGGAATCAATCTGCTGACAAAAAGCCAATTAGTCAAGTGTCCAAATGAGTTTTCGAGAAAAACAGACCCCTGAGTATTCAACCATTGTAGAAATCAAGAGAAAGATCTTGCTTTCATGCCTGGTTTGATGAAAGTTGCGTCATTTGATTCCTCACGAATGCGTGTGTGTGACAGATTGATTTAGACATATGATAATTCGTGCTCATTTCATTGACACAGAGGCCGAGTCCGCTCTTTTAGCCAGGAGGATCATGATTGTTATGATGATGATCCGATGATTCTACAGAACCTCCAATCCAACTCTGAGTTCATCACCACGATCATCGTCGTCGTCTACTTGTTCATGTTCACTTGCCTGTCATCATGTTCTAATCAAGACAATTGCGCAAGCCTCCAGATTCCACTAACCCGGAGTATGCGTTCTTGATTGGGTTCGCATTGTGAGATTTGACTTGGAACTTGGATTTCATTAGTGAACTCTGAAGGAAACCACTTTGGAATTCCACCCAACCCGTACGAAATGGTGACGAAGAGCCCTTGAAAGGAAGATTTCTAGATTCAAAGATGAACCCCTCTTTCTTTTTCACGCACTTGACAGGGCACGAAGAAACACGCAAGCAAAGACCTAGGTAGGGAGAGCGATAAATTTTGAGAATTTTCTGGATTTTCATCAAAAAAATTCAGCCTCTTGAATTCCATTGTTACATGACGGATGTCAAGTTGAAATCAAGGGGTGATCCCGACTTTTTTGGTTTTTCACAATGTTGGAGACTTGAACGAAAAGGAAAAATCACACCGTTAATGATGGTAGGTAAAAAGTCTATCCTTAATTAGTTTCAGCATCGACGCTGTGGTGTCCAGATGTTCATTAAATGGTGATTTGACAGGAGCGAATTCAGCCATTTGATTTGGGATTGCACCATTTTTTCGAATCCAATCATGCGATTGGGTCCGAGGAAAATGACTTTCTTTGAAGTTGGCTCTTTGGGAGGAGGCCTAAAGCTTCACCTCAGAGCCTTTTTGGGTAGGAGCGGCAAAAACTTCATTATTTTTCATTCCTTCAATTTGCGGTCAATGTCAGAATTAGAATTTCTGCCCCTCCAGCCATTTTCTTTCGCCCTCTCTCATCAGCATCTCCTTAGCGTCTTGCCAAAACCACGTGAATGGGTTGGTAATATACACAAATTACTTGGCACAAATATTGACTCTTCCTGCTTCGAGATTTCTCACCCCTTTGTTTTTGTCTCGAATTTCCAACAAGGAGGGGGGGGGGGGGACTAAGGGTAATGAGTGCTTTCCTAGGAAATGTCCCCGGGCACACTGAAAGTTTCATGAACATCCCCCGGTTTATTGCGCAGAGGTCAAGAGTAACCAAAGGAGAGAAAAAACGTCTGGAGATGAAATTACCTCTTTTTACGGTTGTCCTATCTATTTCCTTCCCGCTTCATAAGGGCTCAAGGTTGATGATAATTCCTAGCCCAATTTTATGGGTATAAATCACGCCAGAGTCCCACTTACACCGCAGAACAATCATGTTTCTACCAGGGTGACAGAATGAGGTCTTGACGCGGAAGCCCAAGAACGCTACCTTGAAGAACACCCTTGGCACGACTAAAGGCGTCTTTATTCGGGAAAGCAGATGTTGGCTCAGTATGTGCATACATTGTAAAATTTAACTCGCACCCTTTTCAATGACGATCATAATTCCCCAATGTTGGCACTTTGGTCAATGTCTCAAAGCACATACATATGCACACATCAAGTGTCCCTCTTCATCATTCAAGTATTCTTCAGTCACCTTACCTACAGACCAACTTAATGGCCTTCTCAGACCAAATCCGTCTGAGATATAATTAAATAAGAGCTAGCTAACGAATGCTCTACCATGAATTCGCTATCGCTTTTTTGCATCGTATTGCTCATATATGACCGGGGAAATGATTTCTCTCCTTCTAGACAGGCCAACGCTGGCTGAACAAACCACGAGCTCATTTCTTCAAATCTGACGCATAAAAATGAGTAGATCGGCTTCGCTTGACTCCCTTCTCAATGCTCCTATGCATGCCGAGAACACCTGAGTGTGCCTGGTAGCTGATGGCAGTAATGAATCCTTAAGATCTAACCCCTGGCGTTGAAAGTAGCATTAGCATCGAGATGAGATGGCTAGCCGCTCGAGCAGTTGAGGACTTGAGTATCACTCGAGACTCTTTCAAAGCTTGCAGGAACCCAGAAAGGATTCATTCGACAAATCAATTCAAAGTTAAATGCAATTGCATATGGCGTCCATGTGCTATTCATCTTTTAGTGTATGATTATGATGCTGGGGAATGAGGCTCATCTGCGCGTAAAACTGCATAACAAAGTAACCCCTTTTTTCTCTTCTAGGCCATATGTTAAGGTCATTAGGCAAATTGTTGAAGGCATCAGGAAGTATTGCCTTTATTGAAATAAGTATATTTAAAACAAGCATCCAGACTGAAGTTACAGAGCATAAGTGACACTTTTAGTTTAATAACGTTGCTTATCAAATGAGACTATACTTAAGAAAGGTCATTCCTTTTGTGTGGTTTTAACTTGACTGATTGTGTTCTCGAGCTATTATGATTGTTGACCATAACATGTGAAATCCAGCGAATATTCAACTGCCTTTATGAGCTTTATGATCCCTCTTGCTTTACTTTCCTTCTCTATTTGCTCATCTTGGACAATTTGGCTATTACACCCAAGAAATAACTCTCAATCAGCGTTGTGGAGTAATTGTAATTGCAATTATAATTACAATTACGTAAGCAAATACATTTTTGGGCCAAGAAGTTGAAATTAATTACGTATTTGGTCATGTAATTGATGAATTTTTAAATTGCAAATCACTGAAAAAAAAAATCTCACTACTCCAAATTGACCATGAAACGAATTCATTAGTTTTCACTTGCAAAACAATAATTTTGTCACCAATTTGAGGTCGATGTGATTCCATAAACAGATAAATAATGTTGCAATACACATCCAAGCTATGATATTTAATTACTTCTAAACCACAAGAGCTTTTGACCATGATTTTTGTGTCAGGAGGTAGAGCTTTTCACAACCAAAGGCAAACAAATGGGGTGCAAAAATAAAGTTTAAATAATCATCTTAATTGATATTCATGTACAAAGTTCGTGTTTTCTGAAAAAGAGAAATATGCCTTGTGATTGATGGCATAATACTTTTGATATTTAGGCCCGTTCTCAAGCTTTTGGATTTGGTAAATCACTCTTTCATATTAACCTTTCAGGCATGATATGTTGACAGTTGGTGCATCACGAATCAAAATGGCAGATATTTTTATCTTTCATCGTTTTGAAAAGGCAAAAGTGTGAAAGAGACGAAAAAAATGTAATTTGCATGTCATTTAATTGTAATTGAAGTCAATTAAATTTTCGGGTGACATAATTGTAATTGTAATAAAATTACACTTTTCGACGAAGTAATTGTTTTTATTAATTACATTTTTCAAGTAATTGATCCAACCCTGCTTTCAATGACTTTATCCTGATCGATTTATAAGTTCAGATGAAAATACAGCGCAGCAAATAGAAAGCAATTGGTAAAAAGAAAATAACTGTTCCTGAAATCAACCTGGGTCAACTTAAACGTGACAATTTTACCTGATTCGTAATAAGAGTTATGCGTGCTACGGAACGAATTCAATTCCAGTGAAAATCCTGCTAATATAACCTGTTGTAAAAAACCCTCCCAAGTGTTTGTATATTCAGTCTAGGCAAGAATTTCAGACTTATTGTTTATGCACCTTATGTCGTTGGTTTGAAGGAACCAGGAGTGGCGACATTCCAAGCAAACATAACTAACTTGGCCATCGTCTTCGACGACTGAGATCGAGAACGAGGAGAGTAGGAGGCCATGTTTCAAAATCCTTTTGTACCGCACTTTCTTTTTAGCGAGTTTGCTCAGGACACGGCCCATAATGGCCCATAAATAAGTGAAAAAAGTATACACATAAAATTTTAACACCATTGGCCAAACCCTAAGACTCGTAAAGCTTCACCGGTTATCTGACATCTGTCACGACGACAACGATTTCGACCCAAACCTCAGAATACACATTCCAGTTTCGACGAGGATCTTTCCAATTTGCTCACAATTGGCTTGCTTCCGCCAGACGATGAGCATGATTTTTATTATTTTGGCAGAGATGCAATAAATGCCTTCCATATTTCATTTCTGACTTATCCTCATTACTCCCCAACTGTTTTAGAAATTGGGTATACCCCCCTTCCTTGTTACATGAACCCTTCTTCTCTCCAAACAGGGTGCCTCTCCATGATTCTCAGTGGAGGTTGTGACCGAGTTTAGCCACATTAATTCATGATCAGCACAAGAGCCTCCTGTCTTCTTCTACTCCTAATTGGGGAAAACTGTTGGAAGATAAATGTACATACCTAACAACCAAATACAAACCGACATTATCCCAATGGCTTTTAAGTAGGTCGAGAGTCCTGACAACGTTTATGGACTACCCTGGAATCGCAATCTCACCCTCGTTTGGAAGCAGTTTTAGCCTCTCTCTCACCAACTTTGAGATTTGGGCAATGCAACTGGAAATGGTTTGAGGACGAGAAAAAAAAATGCAAGCCCCCCGATTCCCGTTTGACTTCAGTGGAACTCATTTTCCCGATTCCCCGAGATTCAAACGTAGAATGACATTGAAGAAAAGTGAAATTGGATTCAGCGTACCATTTCTCAAGATGATATTGCGCTAATTGGTGGAAAATTCAGAGCTTTTGCGGCGTGAAGATCGGAATCTTGGCCCTGTTGAGACTTGAGAGGGAAGTCACAAAAAAGAGAGTTCGTGGATAAAATTGTGACAACGTGACTGGTGGTTTGAGGCAACCTCATTAAGATGATAATTCTGAAAGCTTGATAACTCTTTTTTGAACCCTCTCGAACCTCCCCTTCGCTTTTTTGGCCATCAACGTAAACGTTTTATGAGTCTCATTTCCTCGGAAGACAAGTTTCGGATGACATTTTTGGCTGGGCCTTACGTATCCTTGACATTCCTCAAAACTCAGACAAAAGCTTCAAAACAAAACAGACGGCTGGTTGTTCATAGTGTCCAAACAATCGGATGGAACCTCTCGTAAGCAAAACAACTGCAGTGACAAAATATCTGAAATGAAAATGGTTCCAATAAACTTCGTTGCACCTCGATTGATGTCTGAGACATGAAAAACCGAAAATTCCGTGCGAAATCATTAAAAGATGAAAACCGTTCTGTACAAATTTTAAAAAATATTGACCCCTTACAGTTTTATGTCAATTAAGATTTTTTTAAAAATGTTTTACCTAGTCCAATCTAGATTTCCGCATCTGAGGTGACGTTTAGGTTCCAATATTCGAAGCCTTGCTTAAAAAAAATGTTTGGCTCGTCAAGATTTTTTTTCTGTCTAGTTGAGGTTGAAGAAATCTGTTGTTGGGTATTTTTATGTGTCCAAGAAGAAGTACAAAATATTTGGTTCACCATGTGTCAAAAAATGTTTGTCTGGTTCTCGTTGAGCTACCCTACTTGCTAGGGCAACATAAAAAAGTAATGCCACCTATTAGTGCGACTAAAAAAACAGTAAAGCCTGCATCTAGCTGAGTGACAGCTGACTCCAAAAGTGCTGCCAAATCATCTCCAAATTAAATTGATTAGAGGTTGTAACTCATTGACAACTTTATTACACCTCCTAGGTTTACACGGATTTCCAGCAACATCTGTGCAGTTGCTCTATGTACTTAACCTTTTTTTCTTGATTTTGATTCCACACACATGTCGATTCAATCGAGACGATAAGATCTCTTTAGTTCACATTCGAGGTGGTGAAAGACAGAGCCCATTGATAAACCGCGTCTGACCCAGATGTTCCCCATCTTCGAGATGAGGACTGGAAATCCGCCAACGCCTTCGCCGATTTCTGCATCCCAACTAGTTCGACCTACAACCGCTACTACCCCTGATTTTTGAGTTGTGAGGGATCCATTGAATCATAGATTGATGCTGCTGCTGCTTCTGGCTCATCCATTGATTCTAAACTTTCGATATCGCTTTGATCGATTACCCACAACAGGTTCTTAATCAAGGGATCCCCGCTGATCCTCATGCCAAAATAAGTGCGGAGATCAGTTTCCTCCAAGAGTTATGTTTACACAATCCGCCTACTCTAATCCATTCGTTTAAGTGACGAAAGCCGATACTCGTTTAAGAAGTTGAAGTCTGGTATGAGGAATCTGCTTGGTCATGGCTTGTAAGGAGACGACGTTTTTTATTATAATTCGAGGATCCACGAGATTGTAGCTGGATTTGCAATTCAAGTTGGCAAGCCTATTATTAAATAGACCTAGTTCCCAATAAGGAATAGGGTTTCATTAGCGGAATGAGGGAACAGATCGATTTCTCATTATCAAAATGCGGCAGGCCCTTTTATGTATGGATGCCAGTCTGTCTATCTCTCTGACTTGCTGAGTTGGCTCATAAATTCAAAATCTTATGATGAGAAGACAATGTTGTTTGGGCAGAGCTGTCCATCTCACATCTGTTCTTTATCCCCTTCGTGTTTCCTTCCTTATCGCCGTTCTGGGGTGGATTTGACTTCTTCCCTCACTCTCATTTTATTTTATGGTGATAGTTATGAGCTGAAGATTTGGATTTCGAATGGAATGGCTCTGGTCGTTCTCGCTCTAAAACGCATTAAGTTCGATCTCCAAACACACGCACATACTTGGGCTATCCAATAAATAAAAGGTGTGCCAATCTATTCTACCCTACATGTAGAACAGTAAGAGGAGAGGGCACGATCATTTGAACGTTCATGCCAATGTTTGGAATGCGCTCATGTTGCAAAACCTTTTGACACCATAGATCCGATGGATTGGGCATGTCACATAAATCAGAGGATTAGCTCTTTAATTGGACCACACTCACTTGATGTCGTCATAAAATGAGTGGCCCATTCTCGGAAAAAGGGCATGTCGTCGCCATGCTCAACGATAACATTTCTTGTGACTGTACAGACACAATGATTTGTAGATGAAGACTAAGACTTTTGAGTTAGATTTAAATGCAAGTTACGTGTAGAAACGTAAAGGCACTGACCTAACTAAAACACAATGACCGGATCAATTTTAAATGTAGGCAATCAATCTCATCGAATAATGAATGGTTGGTCAAGGTTTTTCTATTGTGGTGGAAGCTTCCATTTTTATCAGTTTTCATAAATCAGTCCGAATAAACAATGGCTAGAATGACTAGACGGAAAATTATTAGAATCAAAACTTCTCAAGGTGAGGGTTTTTGGGAGCGTTCATAAGGCATTCATAAATCATAAATGGGACGGGATATTTCGAAAGTTGTTAGAAATCGGGTCGAACTGTTGACTCTTTCAATTTGTATTTGTTTTCCTTGGTCGTTGAAAGTGCATTGGAATGTGCATAATCATTTCTAGGCGTTAGATCACCTACTATACATACATAGGGGATCTATTCTCAATCTTTTGACATACTTGCGATATGTTAAGTACGTGCATACTGGGTTCTTGAAAGAAACACAGGATTTACCGAACCACTATAAGCATTTTTGAATATCTCGCTTATGGTTTTCTATGGCCAAAGGGCCCATTTGTTCCGTCCAAGATGTTTCATATCCTTCGTGCATATTTGGCATGTTTGAATGTGCATGGGTGTGAACGAGTTTGGAGGGCTCAAGCTTTGAGTGCATTGAAATCTCTGGCCATAACAGAGAAAGAGAGGAGGGCAAAACTGAACGAGCCTCTCGAGATGGCGGATTCAAAGTTGGTCGGGCTAGTAGATGAGGCCTATTGAGTGAAAGTCACGGATAAATCTTGGCAATGTTAGCAAATTTGTGAAACATTCATTCATTCAGCATCGCTTCCAAGCGAAAGGCGTCCTGAATTTAACAACTATGCCGAAAATTGTAGAGACAAGATGGGTGGATAATGTGCGGGCTTTAGAAGTCATAGATCATGATGAATGGAGAGATAAGCCAATCGTTGACCCTTTTCACTTTTTGTCAAACTCCCTTTGTTCCTATTTTGCACGCATATTTTCTAGTCAGGTCTTTTGTTCACTTGTCAAGTAAATATCCATGCTTATCCCAACACTAATACATTCGGTCACCAAAGTAAAGTTCATCATTTTTCATTGTTAACCAACAAAATGCAAACCGAAGTAGCTCATTACATTACATTTGATGATCAATGAATTGAAATATCTTCAGCCTTCTAAGTCAATGAATCACCATTATTTACGTTAAAAATCTTAAAATTAGACGTCATCTAGCTAATTCGTGATTATCGTCAAGTATTCAAACTTTTGTTATGTGTTGCAAGTTTTCCCCGTCATCATGGCAAGAAGCCACGTCGAATGCGTTTGGGTGTGCTTCATGCACGTTTGATTTGCATGTATTTCGTTCCCAAGTGTCGCAAGGGCCTCTCAATAAGGGGTCAGTCATGCCCGTTAGTCCGTAGTAAAAGGGATTAGAAGTGGGCAATGAGCATCGCCATCATTTTAAGGACCAAGTCTGTCTACCAATTAGGCAAACATGGGCACGAATGAGCGACCTAGAAGGTGTCGAGAGCGAGAGAAGTGGCCGTTCTCGTTGGTTGATTGCAGTGCAATTTGGCCACGAACAAATGGCAGATTTGCAGTCTAAACACTTTTTAAAGGCGCAATTTCTTAACGAGAGTTCGCCAAAATGAAGACGGAGTGAGACCGTTTTTGAGCCCCACGAATTAGGTCAAAAGGATATAACCACACAAGAGAGAATGAACCACTAATGGGCATTTTATGAGCTGTTTGGGGTGGAGGCCCACCACTTTGTGGCTATGGTGTGTTTGTGTGGATATTTTGTTAATGGCACTTTCCAATCTTATCTTTGAATGAAGAGAGGATGATTATTAATGTGTTCACTAACAAATTCCACCCCCAAGACGAAATCTTTGTTTCGAGATTAAACCCTTCTTGTTGGTCGGATGCACTTTCTGAAAAAGGTCTGCAATTTTCTGGGTACCTCCCCCCAATAATTTTTCCATTATCCCCGTAATCCGTGGCCCAAGTCATGCAATAATCCAACCCTCGAGAGTGGCAGGCCAATGAAAATGAAGGAATGGGCCTCAAAGATGATCATAGATCCTGACAAAATACTGCCCAACCAACCAAACCCTAGAGGTCGCAATCGGGTTTGAACGTTTTGCACATACACACACCATTGGATATGAATTACCATATCCTGTTTCCACGTTCAAAAGACGATTAACTTGCGTACTTCGCCGCCCAAATGTCAGACACAGGTGGGTACTTTGATCTGAGGGTCAAATTGAAGAAAGAATTTGAGGAATTCTACACACTTCATGCTCTGAAGGTCCTTCTGAACTCGGTATCTTGGGATAATTAGATATTAGGCAGCCACGACTAGGCATAAGACAAGTGTGGAATGGTACAGAAAAGCCCAGGGATTGCCACATGATTATTTTTCTTGTTAGAAGAACAAAGTGAAGACTTGACGTGATCAGCTTCGTCGTCGTAAGTAATCTCTACTCGGGATCAGCACGATCGTCCATTGAATTCGTGACAGATGTGGATTCAATCCTTGGATCATGATGATGACATTGATCAGAGCAATCCCTCTTTAACAGGTTAAGAGGCTACAGGTGTCATGTCGAGGTCGGTCACATCGTTTATCTTCCCCATGATGATCCACATCTTGCAACGAGCCGGCGAGAAATTGTATACGCCATTGTTTCCTCATTTGGGCATACCCAACAAAAATCATGGTCACACTTGGACTCACGTCTCAAAATCTCCAAGCTTGATATGGCAAGGGCACTTTGTTAAGTCCAGGAGTATTCTTTCGTGGTCCTCGAACACCTCCTTAACACGAAATTTGATCACTTTTCGGTCCTCTGTCCAAACAAATTTGTTTATCCTCTCAGCGTCGGAAAAGGAAGCGTCAGTGTCGCCAAAAATTGATAGGAATCATTCTATGAAAACAAAGAAAGGGAGGCTCGGACTAATTAAAATGCCTAAACATCTTCTTTGTTGTTTTTCCCTGCCTGCTTTAATTAGGCGACAAAGGCGTGAAATCGCACATAGCAGGTGAATATTCAAGGGCTTCTTCAAGCACGCCAAATGACATTGAAGACACTTTTGTTCCACTATTGAAGCCAATCACATGGGTGTCGGCGTCTTTTGATTCAATTGACTTACGTCGCTTGGCATCGAGTTCCAGGAGTTGGGTTTTCAATTATATTTCACAATAGTACATACGTAAACAAGAGGCGAGGCAAAAAGCGTCGTCCTCGAGATGTGGGAGGCTCCCTCATGTCTTTATCCTTGTCCCTCATAACTCACAGTCAACCAAAGTGGGGGGTTCGTTTTTTAAATTTCTAACTCACGACCCATTGGTAGAGAGGAACCCTAGAAACGGGCTCCTGACAAATCGCCATTGTCACTGGTGTCTAATTGGAGAAAATATTGATGGTATCAGCTTGAGTTTTTCCTCTGACAGACTAATCATTATTGGTCGCTTGGAAACAAACCCTGGTTGGGAGACTTTTAGCTTTACTTTACTCTCGATCTCTATCTTTTTCAGGAGGAACTGGATCTCTCTGCACCCAATAAAAGTGCCATGTTGAGTTTGCCCAATGAGAAGAAATGGCAGATTTATTGTTCCCAGAAAGGCAAGCAGGGGGCCGATACAAATCTCAGCAACAACCCGGAAACCTACATCGAAAAAGTCAAAGAACTTGCCATGGTAAGTGCGGAACAGTACTCCTTGTTTTTAGTGCATCTTCGTCCATGATTTCCTCTTGACGAAACCTGTTCGATGTGCACTCGCTCAGAGATAAAAGGATGCAAGGAAAAAAGGGTCTCCTTCTGACGCCTACCTCTAAAAGTAGGATTGGAGATCCTACTGGATCTCCATGGATGGGATGGAATGGATGCAGATGAGGGTTTAATCTAGTGAATTTGTTTCCCACCTCTCTTGGCGTAATCTGAAGATCCTTAATGGACCCACTCGATGTATAAGAAGCGTCGATTTCAGGTTGGCTTTCAAGGTGAAAGATAGGTATCTCTTTTGTGCATAGTAAGGGGATTGGTTTGGCATAAGACCAGTATTGGCATCTAACCAGTTATTGTCTGATTTTTTTTTCTGTTTCAGATGAGGTTTTGTCAAGAGAACGATGAGATCCGAAATCGTGCCCGTCAGATTGATAGTCTTCAAATAGCTTTACGAACTCAACCCAACAGCTTCGTGACTCGATTCATGGAGGTGGACGGCCTCTCGAGCATCCTCAATTTCTTGTCCTCCATGGACTATGAAACTCGTCAGAGTGTCCTTCATACAGCGGTCCTTGGATGTCTCAAGGCCATGATGAACAACTCGGTATCTTATCCTTTTTTTTGTAGTTTGATCCTCTTTGGGATTCATTTTTATTTATGATTTGGTCCATTCTAGACGGGACGTTCTCACGTGTTGGCACATCCCACTGGGATCAACATTATAGCTCAGAGCTTGAACACGGAAAATAACAAGACCAAGATTGCCATTCTTGAGCTCTTGGGTGCCATTTGTTTAGTGCCAGGGGGTCACAAGAAAGTCTTGGAGGCCATGCTTCATTATCAAGTCTTTGCTCATGAACGAACCCGGTTCCAGGTTGGTTTTGGGAAACAAAAATGATGACAAAAGAGACCGTTTTTCCAAAAATACATACGTTTTTTAGGGTATTGTCAACGATTTGGATCGGAGTACGGGTAAATACCGTGACGATGTCAATCTGAAAACGGCCATCATGTCGTTCGTCAATGCCGTTTTGAACTACGGACACGGTCAAGATAACTTGGAGTTCCGAATTCATCTTCGATATGAGTTCCTCATGCTTGGCATTCATCCAGTCATTGATAAACTCAGGCAACACGAGAATGAAACTTTGAATAGGTAAAAGTGATGGTCTTGTGAGGTTATCTCTCCAGGAAAATAGTTACAAGAGGATATGGTTCTTTTTCAGGCATTTGGACTTTTTCGAAATGGTTCGATTGGAAGACGAGAAGGAATTGGCCAAGAGATTTGATCAAGTCCATGTGGATACAAAGAGTGCTTCAGCCATGTTTGAAATCCTTCGCAAGAAATTGAACCACACTTCGGCATTTCCACATTTCTTGTCCATGCTTCAACACTGCATCCTCCTTCCATGTAATTCATTGTCTATCCTATAATAGGTTGACGATAATCAAGTGAGACTTAATGATAATTGTTTTTGTTTTTAGTGGATTATGGAGCCCAACCTCAGTATTGGCACATGTTTGATAAGGTGGTCCAACAACTGGTACTACAATCAGAGAACAATGAGGACCACGATGTAGCAGTGTTGGATATCAACGTCAGAGAACTAGTAGAACAGTAAGTTGACTTCGAAAATTCCCCATGTTCCATTGACAGTTCTAAAAATATTTTCCATCATTCTAGATTGGCCAAGGAAGAAGAGTATTCCCAATTGAAAAGTCGAGTCGAAGAACTCGAGAAGGAGAACTCCGAGTATCAAATCAATTTGGCCAAAAAGGAACAAGAATTGGATGCGAAAACCCAAGAAAAGGAGGATTTGGAGTCAAATTTGGAACGCACCAAGGAGAAACTGGAACTCGAGTTAGCCCGATTTAATGAGGCCAAGCAACGTTTCGGAGACTTGGAATCAAGTCAACACACTAGTCTAGTCACATCCTCGTCATCGATATCATTGGCGCCGCCAGCTCCACCCCCGCCAGCCCCGCCCATGGCCCCTCCCCCTCCAGGACCTCCCCCTCCACCAATGGCTGGAGGTGGATCGTTGTCGTTGTTACCTAAAATAGGAGTGAGGAAGAACATCCCCCAATCATCAAACCCTTTGAAGTCGTTCAATTGGTCCAAATTGCCAGACTGTAAAGTCCAGGGCACAATTTGGACCGAGTTGGAAGAGACAAAGCTTTACAAGACCCTGGATTTGGCTGAAGTGGACAAGCTGTTCTCGGCCTATCAGAAGAATGGTCTCTTGGTGGATGGGTCCATCGAAGACCTTCGCTCCATGGGCACCCTTGGGAGACGGAACAAAATCATCTCTGTGATAGATAGTCGACGAGCTCAAAATTGCACCATCCTCTTGTCAAAACTCAAGCTCTCCAATGAAGAAATCACCAAGTAAGATTTGAAGCCTTTGGGATGCATTTTTTGGTATCTGATCAATAGTAAATTTTGTTCCACTCTTTTAGAGCAATCATGAGCATGGATAGTCGAGACCAATTTCCTGCTGATATGGTGGAGCAGATGCTCAAATTCACTCCCACACCTGAAGAACGGGCTCTTCTAGATGAGCACGCCGATGAGATCGATCATTTGGCAAGAGCAGATAGATTCCTTTTCGAGCTTTCCAAGTGAGTCTTTTCTATTATCACACATGCGAAAACTTTTGTTTACTCTATAGACATTAATTTTGAATGATTTGAAATGTTCTATTTTTGATCAATGCAAAATTGCAGAATTACGCACTATGAGCAAAGGCTGAGAACTTTGCATTACAAGAAAAAGTTCCACATTTGGTTCTCTGAAATCAAACCCAAGATTCAAGCGGTGCTCGAGGCTTCCAAAGAAGTTCAACGGAGTAAACGGCTCAAAAAAATGCTGGAAATCATACTGGCGTTCGGCAATTATATGAATAGGTAACTTAAACAAATTAATCAAATAAGTTGCAAGTACAAATCAATCCGTGTAATATCTTTTCCAGGGGCCAAAGAGGAAACGCCGTAGGATTTAAGCTGTCAAGTTTGACTCGAATCGCAGATACCAAATCCAGTTGCAATAAGAACATGACCCTTCTTCATTACATTGCCGATACTTGCAATGAGAAGGTTTGTTAAATGATATAGAATCCACTTTCTGTAATAAATTGAATTGACTCTGGTTCATCATTGCAGTTCCGGGAATGTCTCATGCTTGAAGCGGATCTTCCACACATCAAGGATGCTTCCAAAGTGAAGTGAGTGCCTAATTATAATTTTCATTCATCAAACGAACTTCAATGAACTGTTGATGATGCTTGACTTTTCAGTATGAAAGAGCTGGAAAAAGATATGAATATGTTGCGCAATGGCATGAAAGAGGTTGAGAGAGAAATCGAATTCTTCCGCACCCAACCCGCTTCCAATGGAGACCGATATCTCCTGGTCATGAAAGAGTTCTCGGCCAAAACTGGAGTCAGACTGTCAGAGTTAGAGGATCTCTTCATCGACATGAAAGCCAGAGTAAGATTTCAATCGGCGTCTGGAATTCAAATTGCAAGTTTTTTAAAATCTAATAATTGTTTTCATTAGTTTGATCGTGTCTGCAAGCTATTCTCTGATGATCCGGCAACCACACACAGTGATGAATTCTTCGGAGTATTCGACCTTTTCATAACTACCTTCAACGAGGCCAAACAAGAGAACGATAACATTCGGAAGAAGAAGGAGGAAGAAGAAAAGATCACCAAACAACAGCAAGAGGTAAAATACCTATTTACCATGAATATAACTAACTTTGAAAAGAGAACACTCACGTTTTAAGAAAGCACAGATCAAAAAAATCTGCTGTTGGTTGAAATTATATGCACTGAAACGCCCACTGAGACCTTTTCAAGGCCATTAAATAACATAAAAGCCTTGAATTTTAAATTATTCCCATTTCTGTCAAGAGCTCTCTAGTTAATTGCTTAGCATCAAAACACATTACAATAAACACAATGGGGATTTTTTTAACAGTTGTAGACAGTGGCACAAGTTGTGACACAACCTTTTGGGGATGAACTTCCATTTTATAAAAAGAATTCCTTTTGGCAGTGTTTTTATGAAGATGCATTTCTAATGTGTTCTTTTCCATATCCAATAACTGCCAACTTTGACCGGTTAAATGACAAATAAAACGTTGCAAAGTTCATTTTGGAGGGGGTCTTGTTAATAGAGTTACTCTCGATGAAAGGACAATGCAAAATTCACCAACACACCGACAATGTTCTTACTTCCAATTTTGATACGACCATGGGAGTTGAAAATAACAATACTCTTTTCGGTTGGGTTGGAGATTTTTTATTAACGCTACCAGGAATGGATGGTATTCTCTGTAATAAAAGTTAATCAAAAACGTTACTGCATAAAACTAACACTGACATGTTTCATTTTCGAATTAGAGCACTACATTTTACTATTTCGACAATTCTTGGGATTTACAAGCTTGACGTTGTCTAAAGTTTACATTAAAGAGAAAGTACCGATCTACAAGTATTCATAGTAGAATGGCGCAGTTGCTAACAAACACTATTTTGGAATTTGTATTTTTTAGCTGCGAATGCGAACCCTGGAGCGAAAGAAGAGTACAAGTCGGGCCAATGGCTTGAACCACCGTGCCACTGGTAGCATCACGGCCAATCACGGCTCCGAGAAGAATGAATTTGACGATTTGATCTCGGCATTGAGAACCGGTGACGTGTTCGGTGAGAACATGGACAAGTTTCGTCGGAATCGCAAGATCCGAAACTCTCCTCCGCGAATGGAACGCATGGATAGTTTCATGAGAGAAAGAAACTTTGCCTCCCGAGAAAAGTGAACGGAAAAGAAACTCATCATCCCCTCATCACCCATTATACAAGTTGCAAACTAACGATGCTGTGCCATTCGAAATAAACCCATGCTTCAAATTAGTGAAACTACAGCAATGATGCGCAAGGTCAACGAGAAATTGACCGATAGGTGTCGCTTACCTTTGAAAAAAAGTCTAGCCTAGAGGTCTAGCCTAGAGCACTATAATAACAGAGTACAGTCATAAAGTGCGCCATCTAGTGGATTTCATGCGGCAACAGCCCGCCGTTCCCATGATACTCACATTTTTGAAGATTGCGACGGTCATTCATCAGTTTTGGACAAACTAAAGTGCCTAAAATGTTGATGGCCGAACTCCAAATGATACCTTAGTGTTTTTCTGATGAATTTTGACATATATCATGCTTAAATCACCTTTATAATAGTCAGATTTCCATGCCATTTTGAGAGGGATTTCACTAATAATTTCAACCAAAAACCACCACAGGTCCATTAACAATACTCAGTCAACATTTGAGGCACTTTAGTTTGTCCATAACTGATGAATAGGGCTGAATATTTTAGGTTTTACATAAAAACCTAGGTTTTAACCTAAAACGCCTTTTTTGGGCAATTTTTACCTAAAAATAAGTTTCCAACCTAAAATTAACTTTTTTCTCGCATTTTTCAGGAAATTTTTACCTAAAACTAAGTTTTCAACCTAAAATTAACTTTTTTCTCACCCTAAAGTCATTTGACTAAGCCCACTTGAAAATTACCCCAGTGTCTTTAAAACAAAAAAAAGGAAGAAAGTAGAAGAGTGGGAGCCACAATGTTTTTCATCTGATCAACATACCGAATTAGCTTTATCAGGTGGTTTCAGGCCGACATACTGCCAATTAAGGGCGCTCACTGTCATTTTTTGAAGTCATATTTTTCTCTCGTCTCGTTTTCAGTCATTTCATCTCGTTTTTAGGGCGCAAATTTTCAATTTCTTTTTTTAAGTCGAAAATTTTTTAAACTTGTTTTTAGGTCAAAAATTTCTGAACTCGTTTTAAGGTCAAAATTTTCTGAACTCGTTTTAAGGTAAAATATTTCAGAACTCGTTTTAAAGTCAAAAATTTCTGAACTCCTTTTAAGGTAAAAAAAATCCGATCTCCGTGTTTAGGTCGACAATTTTCGGTCTCATTTTAGGTAAAAAATTGCCGATCTCCTTTTTTAGGTCGACAATTTTTGATCTGGGTTTTTTGGTCGCATTTTTGCCACTTTCTGCCATATTCTGCCGCTTAACAAATTTCACTGGCACAAAATTTTCTATACTGGCATTTTCCCTCACTGCCAAATAAAATTTTCATTGCCTTTGTCTCTGCTCAACTACTTATACTCTTGCCAAGAGTAAAGTGCTGAAAAACAATAGATAAAAGGCAAAATTTGGTCTGAAAAGCCACTGTAAAAGGTGTAATCTATTCAACCTAAAAAAAACCTAAAACGTAGTTTTGGGCAACCTAATTATGTCATAATTTGCCCAAAAAGTTAACCTAAAATATTCAGCCCTACTGATGAATGACCGTTGCAATCTTCAAAAATATGTGTATCATGGGAACGGCGAGCTGTTGCCGCATGAAATCCACTAGATGGCGCACTTTATGACTGTACTCTTTTATTATAGTGCTCTATTATAGTGCTCTAGTCTAGCCTAGAGCTCTATATTAGAAAGAGTACAATCATATCCAACGCCATCTAGTTCATTCTGCTCGCAACTGCTCGCCGTTCCCAAAAGGATGCACAGGTAGCCTCTAAGCTGAACAAGTTTTCCAAATTATCAGACCAAGATGGCACCATTTGAGAAACTAAAGGGCCTAGAACCTTAATGAAGGGGTCCAAAATGAACTATTAGTGTGTTTCAAATGATTCAAATCTGAATCGGTTGTAGAATTAGGTTTAAAGCTTTAAAAGACAGTAAGAGAATGAAAATCTATCCCTTTGGACATATTGATGCAAGAGGTGATGGCAACAGTGTGATAGGAAATGAAATTGCAGGGCTGCTGAATTCTCTTCCCTCTTGTGCTTCACAGTCATGGTTATTGCTAAGAAAGAGCGCAGGGAATTTTCTTCCTCTCTTGACTTCACCCCTGACTGCTATTTACACTTGCCCACCTACCCCTTGATATGCAAGATCACAGGTGTAAGTGGTGGTGGCCAGCAGGGGAGTCCAGTCAAATGCTTGCTAGCTTCAGATGGCTTGCCCAGCTTGCCCACTGGCACTTGTTAAGAAGGGAACTGGAAGGATTGCTGGGCCGGGCCAGCTCTCTCTCTCCCTTTCTTTCTCTCTCTCGCTCGCTCTCTCCCGCTCGCTCTCTCTCGCTCGCTCTCTCTCGCTCGCTCTCTCTCGCTCTCGCTCTCCACACTGAGCCCAGTGAGCAAACAAGGACTTGAAGGACTTGACTCAAAATTTCAGGGTTGATAGATAAATAAAGGAAAACTCAACATGCTCCTCTCTATCACTATTCTTTCTCACACATTTTTTATGGTAGGAGCCCTGATTGTGAACGTTTTCTCTGAAAAAGCATTGATCACAATGAGGGGTGAGATATTCATTTTTCTCTTAGTCTTTTAGGTTTTAAGCCTAATTTTACAGGCAATTCAGCTTTGAATCATTTGAAACACACTAATAGTTCATTTTGGACCCCTTCATTAGGGTTCTAGGCCCTTAAGTTTCTCAAAAGGTGCTATCTTGGTCTGATGATTTGGAAAACTTGTTCAGCTTAGAGGGTACTTGTGCATCCTTTTGGGAACGGCGAGCAGTTGTGAGCAGAAGGAACTAGATGGCGTTGGATATGATTGTACTCTTTCTAATATAGAGCTCTAGTCTAGCCTATTTTCCGCATACTAACTCGGGAAAGTGAAACATCCGCTAGAGGCGCGGCAAACGCGCGACTCGTTTCAGCACCATCTAGCGGGGAAATTTTAAACTAGATTTCCACACCGGACCGTGTTTCAAAGTTTTGTCTTTACCGCTAGATTCCCAAATTGATAAAACGTGATAGATAAGAACGGAAAAACTAAAAAACGTACGAACAGAAACGAGCTAGTTATCAAAGAGGAAGCAGGAATGAGAACTTGATTTAAATCATCAAGCTTTTCTCCCTTGTCATTAGGTTTGTGAGCTATTCACAAGAATTAAGAAAACATATGATTACAAACTTGAACTAATGACCGAATAAGCTTTAAAGAGTGTGTCCGTCTGTTCCTTAATGGTGACTACTGTTCGATTTCGAGTTCGTATTTTGCAATACTTTTGTCATTTTGGTCCTTAAGGGTCAAAAAGCTTGAACATTGCTAAACTTCTCAAAGGGCAAGATACCTAATCTCCAAGTAAAAAGTGGCAACACTCCCAACTCGAAACCTTTCACTAATGGTGACACACCGTTCGAAATGTCTTTGATGAATCGTCTCTTAACATCAACTCGTCTCCCCGACTGAAGGACATCCTTCCTCTCCTTGTAAAGTACAGGGTGCGTATGGTATTAGTTGATCAACTTTGGTGGTGTTTTTTGGAATATCTGTTAGAGCTATAGCTTGGAAATTTTGTCAGCTCAAAGATGAGTCATATGTGAGTGTGTGGACGAAAAATGGCATCAAAAAAAGAATTTACAGTTCCAATTTGGTGGAAAAGACAAGAGGTCTTGTTAGAAATTCGCGCCGGAAAGTACAATAAACAAAGCCTGGCTGTAGGACAGTTTTGGCGATTTCGTTGGACCGGACTTAATTTTGACCTCCTAACTCTTCGAATCTCAATCCGTTGGATTTTTTCATATTGGGCGTGGTTAAAAGACATACCAACCGAACTCCATGCAACACCTCAGACGAATTGAAGCAATAAAAACCATGAATTTGCAAACTTGTCTAAGGACTTGGCAGCCAAGGCCTGCTCCCGATTCAGGCCCAGAGTGGAAAGAGATTTTCACGAGAAAGGCGGTTTCTCAATTAAAATAATAGTATTTTCAACGCTGAATCCAAATATGTTCTTATTTCTTGAATCGGGCCAAGATTTTTGAAATGGCAGCCTTTTTCCTGCAGAACTCCTGAAATCAACAAATACCACACGCACCCTGTACATATAGTTTAAACTTTTCCCGCTAGATGGTGCTGAAACGAGTCGCGCGATTGCTGCGCCTCTAGCGGATATTTCACTTTCCCGAGTATGCAAAAAATAGGCTAGAAAAAAAAGACACGAGATCAGTTGGAAACGCAGATCATATAATGACCATTATGGTCTGTGGTTGGAAATAAGACGGTACTTGGGATGCTTCAGAGAAAAGGAAAACAAACTTTTTTCACTCTGAATATTGTTTTCTTTTCGTTGATTTATACAGAGACAGGAAACTGTAGAGTGTGGTAAATAATAACGAGGGAAAAGATGACCAATATATTTGTATTTAAGTCTTAATTTCTACAAACTTCAACGTATGATTAGGATTGCTGCCAAATAACTAAGCTTTTAAAGTCCGAAAATGCATTGAAAGACGACAAAAATGGCAAATATATTAGCAGATTGATCTACGTAAGAAAAGCAAACATTTCTACATTTTTTTCTTGACCAAGTTCAGGTTAAAACAAGTGATTTCTTATCCAGAATCCAGGATCCAGGAATACGTATAAAATAACTAAACGAACAAAACACAAAAGCAATTGGGAATTTAGATCGTCAAGTGATGTGACTAATTAAGTAACATTGTTTTTATCACTTCCCAGAGGTCAATGATATTCACCTGGACCTTTTACACATACGATTTTTTTTTGGTAAACGTTTTACTTTTATGCTTATCAATTTCTTTATCCTCACGGCGTTTAATTGAGCTGGAGAAGGCATTTTTGAGATCCAAAGATATTTGAGACCATTTTGAGGTGAACAGACCACGCCGCATATGTGATCGAGTTCTATTAATTACGTTACGGGCCAAAAATTGATGTAATGTCACTTAAAACATGGTGAAAAACAAATTCATGAACATTTTCTTTTTGATGATTGTTAGGCACATTTAGGTTGATAATGGCTTAAAATATTGGCGAAATGTATTTTGCTATTCAATTTTCAATGGCAAATTTCGAACTCAGTTCTCGTAGGTGTGTAATTTGTCAACCCAAATTAGAATAAAGACTCAAAGGATTTCGTCAATATTTCAGGTGCAGACAACCATGAGACTGCCTTAAGAATGGGCAAAAAGAAAAATTTAGAAAATTGTTTTAAGCACGGTTTAAGTGACATCGTATCAATTTTTGGCACGTGACCTAATTAATAGAACTCGATTACATATGCAGTATTGTCTCTTAACCTTAAAACTGGTCTCGAGTGTCTTTGGAACTCAAAAATGACTTCTCCAGCTAAATGGTAAAGACTTGGAAATGACATTTAAGAGCAAATAACCACCAAAAATGAAGACTAGTAATCGACTACACAAGCTAAAAGCTTCTTAAGCATTTCTTTTTGACCAAGACAAGTGTGTGTTAGAAATGCATACCCCGCCATAAATTTTCTTTAATAAAATCAAATTTTCCTGGTTCACTTGTTCAAGGAGAAAGGAAATTGGTTTGGGGACGCTTCTCACTAAAACAACCGAAATTTTACAGTCCACCATGATCCAGTAGTCATTGATCTCGACCGGTTACTAAGATGTTAGGCAATTCCCTCCAATTTGGCCGCAGCATGCCAATTAACTATTATTGCCATGGAAATATAAAAATAGACTAATTGGGTCGATGAATTCGATGTTGTGTCGTTGAATCCATTCTTTCTTGACGAAATAATTTTGGTTCAAAATAATCGAAGGACCGCTTTTTCACATGCTCCAGCCAATGAAGATTATTAGAGAAAACAAGCATTTTTGTTCTCTAGATGGCATCTCTTTTATTGTGAAAGGAACGTCTACGCAGTGCTAGTAACGTCATCTATTGATTTTACATGAAACTTTCACCCAAAATAAATATCTCTGAATTGCTCAAGGTTACCAAAATATTTTAAAAGACATGGAGGATTGCTATTTCCGTGTTTAATCACAAAGGATTGTAAATTACCTAGTGCCCACATTGAAAAAGATGAGAATATGCCATGCTTCCAACGATTGCATTCGTGAATACTCTTCATATCCAAATAGATCACTTTTCTCCACAATTGAAATCAATAGTAACTCATACAACCAAATTGATGTTCTGTCTTACTTTCTTAATTCAGCTACCCTGGTAGTTTTCGTTCCACATGCAACGTAGAGACGCTCTAGTACACTGAAGTGCTCTTGATGCCAGCCCTGCACAAACGATTATGTGCAGGGAAACTGAAAATTTAACGAGAATTTTTCCTTTAAACAAGTCTGCCAACATGGAGAGTATTTCTTTTATTCATATAGTTAATAAATAATTTTGAGCTTTTTTTGCTCGAGACCCTACGAAAAACTATCAATTTGTTTTCAAGTAGCTTTGCAAAGAAAGAAAATTTGGCTTTCAATGGAAAAATATTGAGGCCTGTCCAGAGGAAGCCGAACATCTTGAACAGCAATTCCACGTACGTACCAATGAAATGACATTCAATGACATCTAGCGGCAGAAACTAGTCTTTCACATTTTGATGCAATCTTTGGCCTTAATTAAGGATCAAACAGTATGACTTGGCGATATTCTTTCTTATAGACATTGTTCCCAAGGTCGAGTAGGATGAAAATATGATGAAAAATGGCATTTTAGTCTCAACCACTAAGGTTCACATCAAGTTAAAAAATATCTACGCTCTCTTCTCCCATGACTTTGCCCCTGTTTTGGCGCCATCTAATGGTAAATTTTGAAGCTTGAGCTAAAATCCACAGATTGGTTTGTCCCAAAAATATTATCATTGTGGTGCCCTTATCAGTATTTTGAAAGTAAGCATGTCTTGAGCCGTCGTTGCACTATGTGAATGTTAGCTAGTATTTAGTCGATGTTAAACCAACAAATTTTGCGTAAAAGTTGTCATAAAAGGCATAAAATCCTTTTGAAACCGTTATTTGCAAGTTTAAAGGGATCAGGTCTTAGAATAAAACATTGGATCAAGTGAGACATTATCAATGCATTGCGAGCGATACAACGTATAAAAGGAGAATCCTTGCCATGGAATTGAATATTCATTGGATATTTAACTCTTAGTCATGTTATGGTGTGTAAAATATGTTAAAAATAGATTTATGCTTGGTCATTTACATGGCAAAGGCACAAAAAGAGACGATTGAAATTATGATATCACAAATGAGTTGACTAGCATTGTTTTCAATACATACAAAGAAATAAAGAGGATATTGAGAGACAGTACAACTGCAATTGGACAAAGGGAGATGACAGTAGGTGGGCCAGATTGAACAGATCCTCATCCGTTGATAGAATTTGACAAGCAACAGAACGGGGCGTGAGCATCAATATTCAAAAGGGATTTCGGGCCAAAAGATAACAGCAATAGTAATTTACAAACTATGATATAAAAATCTTTTAATCGTTAACATTGATCTTTTAGTTTCGGCAATGTATGTTCCTCATATTCTTGTTCCTCCTCTTTGTCCCAAATTGCCAATCAACGGCCCATTTCACGGGAAAGGACTTAAATAGAGAGGCTTGTTTTCAAATTTCCTCAGAAAAGACTTCAGTTTTCTTGGAAGCTAAGTACAGTAGGAAATTTTGTACATGAATATTCCCGTTTCGAACTAAGAATCATCGTCCTTAAAGCATGGAGAAGATTGAAATTCTGTGGAATCCCTTGAGACATTGGTGTAGCAACTACAACAAATTTTGTTTTAGACTACGATTTCATGACTTTCACTTGATTCACACTAGTAATATTGGTCAAATTATCAGATATATGATTTCGTTAGATGATTTGATGTTTACAGGTCTTTAGGTGGAGGTGTGTGGCAATTCGTTCCGTATCCTAAGGCCCATTATATTTTTCTGAGCTCGTACATGAAGAGTTGCCTTGAAGAACAAAGTGGACAAATATATGGAAAAGTATGTTATAGAAGACAAAAAAGACACTAGAAGAGAGCAACGAATTCTAAGATTAGGGCTGAACTCGTCTTGAAACCTTATTATTAGAGTGCTGGAATGTTTTTTTGCTGTGAAGCAGAAATTCTAGACGTTTAGAGGACTAACGTCAGTGGAAATCACGTGCGCCAACCTTCGCTGTGAAACGTCTGGGATTTCTGCTCCACAGCGAAAAAAATATTTCCCTTCACTCTACTTATTACTCTTACTTTTTTCACTTTGCCGAAATTTCCAGGTTGCAGGGTTCTATTTAAAACCATCAACACCTACCGGGCGTTGCGAAAGTCTTTAAACAATTTCAAATTAAGCGGGACAAGATTTCAAGTTTGCTTGAGACGGAACTTGGAGATCTCCAAGTCCCAAAAAGCAGCTGGGAACACTTTTTACAGGGTGAAAAGGAACATGGACGCTGGGGACGACCTCAAGGACAAGCCTAGGAGTGGTAGGCCGCCCAATGTGGACATCAGGCTTCTCAGGGAGACATTTGAAGCCAAGCCATTGGCCAAGATCTCTCATGTGGCTAAAGACTCGAATGTGCTCTAGGGCACTGAAAAGGTCAGAAAGAAAAAGCCTCCACCTAGACGAAAAGCCTTTTTTGACAGAAGCATCAATTATCAAGAGATTAGAATGGTAAAAGCTGATCCTCAACAATCTCAAATCCAATGGAAGCCGTGCTATCAGTTTTAGTGGTGAGAAGACTTTTAACGTCGATCCGGTTTTCAACCGCCAGAATGACTTAGTTGTCAACTATGTTTAGGTTCCTCCAGGGCTCAGATGCATCTCCAAGACCAAACATCCAACATATGCCATCATGTTACTGGGGTTCAAGGTATCCACTGGGGAAAAATGCCTCGTATTTGGTTTCCTATCGGGAACAGACATTTTGGCGCCAAATAAAAAGCTCTTCCCCCAGAAAAGGTGTTGCCTTGGATCCTAACCATCACAAGAGGAAGAACTTGCCTTCCCCAGTAGGATGGGGCACCTGTACACACCTATAAATTGTGCAGGAATGGATAGAGTCAAACATGCAATTTTGATCCAAGCTCTTCTGGCCCCCTCAGAGTCCAGACACCTATCCTTGCGACTTTGTCATCTGGGCGCACATTGAGTCTAAGGCTTGTAGAGTCCGTGACGGCAACACGACTAATCTGAAGGCTGCGGTTGAGAAGGAGTGGAAGGCCATGTTCCCCATACTACGTTCAGAACGTGTGTGCCTCTTTCAAACCAAGGTTGTCAAAGGTAATTGACGCATGTGGTGGTCACATTGAATAAAATCAGTCCTGTGTGTACAGATAGTCATCAAAAAGCTCAAAAAGCATTTCTGATTGCATCAAGATAGCCTATATGTTCTCCAAAGTTATGATTCACGGCATTGTTCAAGGACTTTCGCAAGCCCGGTAATTGAGAACGCATTCCGGGTGCTGAGCATCTTTAGGTGCAAAATTTGGTCCTTCTATGGCAGGGGTTCATATTTTTTTTTGTATCGGGCACCCTTAGCGCTTCTTGAGAACCCCAGTAGACATTGAAAAGGTTTTTTGAGGCTGTTAGTCCAAGAAAACGAGTTCAGAATGGAACATGGTGGGCCTATCAAAGGCTGATAAAAGAATATTCTGATCAAAAGAAGTAGTCTGATAAATGGGACCATAAACGACCGATAATGCCAAGTTTAGGGTATTGATATACTAAACACTTCCTCTTAAGTCACTTGTCACTTTCAGTAAAGGATTCTTGAAAATAAATACATTGCTTTGGAGCATTAAGATTACTAAGAAGGAATAATTGACATCAATATGCAAAATAATTCGCTACATAAACATTAAACGTATTTTATCAACTTTCCCTCTATTTGGGATTTTTCAAGAAAAACCTTCAGGCCCTCAATTTAAGAACCGCTGTTTCATTACGATTATTTATGCCCAAAATATTAAAACAATTACAGATCCCTTTTGTTCATAGATGCCAGATGTTCCAGATCTCCAAACCCATTTTTTCGACACACGCATTTTTGTAAATAAAGATACTCATCACATATATTTTGTATATGAGTGTCTTGTCATGACATACCAAGGCAGTTGCGAAGAAATCACTTAGCAGTTCCATTTAGAATGCAATCAACACAGAGACGAACAATACACAAAGATATACAAATGGATGTTGGAACGAAGGTCAAATATTTCCTAACAAGTTGGTCGTTTTGAAACTATGGTAACTCCTAGAGCGCTATAATAACTCCATCAGAAGACCGCTACTTTTAAGCACTAAAGGGCGTGGGGGGAGCGAGCAAATGTTACATTCTATATTCACAAAGACATTGAGTAAAGTGTGAAAGTGGGAAGCGTGTGACTAATAATAAGTAGGGGTGCACTTTTCATGCAAATGCACTTTTTTACTCGTTTGGCCGGTTTTTTGCTTTATTTGCACTTTTTGCCGTTTTTACACGATTTTGCACTTTCTGTGATTTTTTGCTGATGTCTTGTTTTTTGGCAAGAAATTTCAAAAAATGAGCATTTTCTCCAAATTCCATGTAAAAAAGTTTTGTCAAGAAAACCCAGCATGGCTTAAAAAAATTAATATATTGTTGATTGTTCCAAACATTGAAATTGGCTTCACTTGTTGGGCTAAATGGTTTTTACCTTATGGGCTGGTCAATTAAATCATGTTGGTGAACACTGTTATTTTTTGCTGAAAATTCAATTTATCAATAACAATTCTGCTCAACAAAACCAATCAATGGATAGAAGGAAACGTTGAATTTACATAGAAAATAATAGTAATCAACCTACCCACTTAAATCAAAACAAAGAAAAGACCAAAAGCACTTAAAAAAACTTGACCTCGTATGGTTCTTGTGTTTAGTAAAGAAACTCCTTTGGCTTGAATATTAAAAATAAAGCTAAAAGGTCAAAAGGTTAGATAGACATTGCATGTATATGCATATTTATTTTCTACAATTTAACTAGGTAAAGCCACATTAACAATCCTTGAGTGTACTCTCAGATGATCAGCTGTCATTTTTGAAAAAAGCAAGAGCGCTGTTGAGAGTGGACTAAAAGACCATCAATTTGACCTATTTTTGGTATACTGTAAAATCTGACTTATGTATGTTGACATGTGACCCAAAATTGGGAGAAATGCATTTCTGATCTTTTTTGACTTAAAAAGCATTTTTGGAACAACCAAGGTGTTTAGCAATTTTCGTGTTTTCCAAAATGTACCAGATCAATCAACCAATTTCATCGTGTTTAACAGAAAAATGTTTGCACTGTTTTTGCACTTTTATTTGCACTTTAATCTGCACTTTTTGGTCTTTTTATTTGCACGAAAAGTGCGCCCCTACTAATAAGGCCAATCTGATTTGAAATTTGAATAATAATAATAATGCATATTGCGAGACATTATCGTTGATCCCATTGGATGCATTCTGTTCTAAACCATTTTCCCTTATAATATCAATCTTATTTCAGGACCACCATCAATAATGACGAATGCTCTCCAAAAGCAATATTAAATAAGAAAAATGAAAAGCTTTAAGTAAATGATCTATCGTTTATTTCTGAAGATTCTTGATCCCTTGGGGTTCTTTTTATTGAATTGGCACCTACCACATCAAATCCCATCCATCTACGTACTACGTTGAATTCCACCGAGAAAACAAGACTGTGCCTTAGACAATCAAGTAATTAGAATAATTTCAACGTCATCTACTCAACATGAAGCAAAATTAACAATTTAGCTCCCGAAAATTAGATATCAACTGAGAACCTTGAAAAAGGATCAAACCAATAGAATTGGATTGTACAATATGTTCGAATTTAATTGAAAACTTTTTGGTTGTACGTAACAGATTAACATATTATACTGTCCAAATTCATATGAGACTGATTGGGCATTTTAATTTCCATCCAATGGGAGGAATTGCCGTATCGCGTTAGGGGCTAAATTGAATTAACAGTCCAGGCTTGCCAACAATTGACATATTTTTTAGTTCTAGACTTTCGAAAAAATGTTGCAATTTAAGACCAATGGCATAGATAGTATGTGCTGAAGAGTTTTGCAAAATAAGTACAAAACAAAGGAAGGAAATGGATGAGTGTAATCGAACGAATTCAGCTGTGGATTCTGGGGACAAATTGACTAGGGACGGGTCAGAACTAGGTTCTGACATTTTACAAGTTCAGTTTGCTACGTGAGGAACAAATTCTTATTTGAATTGATTGTCAAAATGAAGAAAACGAGTTGGGCTAACGAATTTTGATTAAATTTTATGGAGGGTGAGTCTCGACTCGGACGCATCCCTAGCCATTTTGGCCCTAGAATCCCCAGCTGAATTCGTTCGATTACACTTATCCATTGGAAACTTGCAATTGAACAAATGATTCCATCTCATGTTTCGTCACCCAAGTCTCGCCTGGCCATCTGTTTATTTCAAGGCAGGGATTCCTTATCCAAATATTCGGAAGATTCTCTTCAATTTGTGCAGCAAAATTTTAGATACGAGGAGTAAAACAACATTATATCTTGAAAAATGTCAAGAATTGTCACTTCAACTTCAAGTTGTGCACATGAGAAAGGATTGTCGCATTTATCATGCATTAATCTTCGTTTTTCTCACCTTCACGCTCATCAGAAGTTGGTATGGTATCTTCCGAACTTTTTCCCGCCAAAATAGGGTGGCTAAATCTACTCAGAAGTTGAAACAGACGGAATCAAATTTTGAAACAGAAAGCCTTATCATCCATGGTAATGTGTTATTATGAGAAGAGCATTTCCTGGCCATTGTGTATCCTTGCATAAGTTTTCAAATATTCACACATAAAATGATGCAGTGAGAATAACATCACTTTTAGAATTTTGGAGGTTTGTTCGCCGTTTCATAGAACGGCACATATAACTACAAGAAGAATTCAAAAAGGGAACTGGCGATTTTGAGACGAAAATGAATAAAGAAATATTTACTGACATGCCATGATATTGAAAGACATATACTGTTTACAATGACAGGGGGCCTCGGCAATTTCCCAGTTGGACCACCAAGATGAGTTTTCGTAGGTTTAGTAAAATCCTTTCACTTGTTCTAGATATCTTGAAGCAGGTAGCAATACACCCAAGCCAAAAGGCGTTCCAAAGTTCACAAAAATGAACAGCACTGGAGTCTTTTCCCATTCTTGGGCTGAAAACAAATTTCGATACTTGGCTGTCAGGAATATGGATGAGATCAGAGAAAAGGACTTCACAATGTTCCAAGTGAAGCGTTTGAACTTCGTATGTACCACTTTTTCTTTGATCCTCGTCACGGTTCGGTAAACCAAAATCACCAGATACAAGCTTTGGGCCACAAAAAAGGCGACTGATACAAAAAGACCACCATTAAACAAAGGTTTGGACCAAGGGAAGGTCATATCTAGACCCAACATGAAGTAGTAAAATTGGGTCGCATATCCACCCATAATCAACAAACTGGAAACGTAGAGGCTGGACATGTAAAAGTTAAGAACCATGAAGAATTGAAGAAAGAAGTTTTCTTCCATGGCAAAGGCAGATTTGAACCAAAATGCCAAGAGAATCCGAACCAAGAATATTTCGTTGTACAGAACCACGACTTGGAAAAGAACGAATTGAATGGCTAGTACCTCTAACATCACGTATATTTCGTTCAGGGGCCCCAAAAGGACTCTGAGTATGAATGGCACGGACATGACATGGGGCAATGTACCAAGAATTAGGTCATGATATGCCCAAAGACGGCTGACAAGAGTCCCTCGTTGCTCTATGGTCTTGATATCGTCCATAACCAATTTATAGCTGATAAAACCACCAAAGGTCATATTGAACAGGCCCAACACAACTGCAGTCAATTGGGCATAAAATCCAGAAAACACTTGCTGGTAAGCATCACCAACTGGTAAGCTAATACTTTGGCTCATTGTGGCGAGATAGCTTTCTCTAGAAAGAGCTTGAATGAACTGAGACACATATTGAATTATACAAATTTACTAACATGCCTAATTGGATAAAACACTCGCTTCGTGAAACCATAACTACTAAAATCTGAGCGCACGTCTTTTTAGGATGGAAAGCAAGTCTACGAACAAAAGATTTACGAAATTTTACAATGGTTGCCTTTCATATTGAGCAAGTGTGAGGCAGACAAGATACGATCGCAACTTTTAATTAGATAAAGGCTTCCCCTGTCAATCGAGAACCTTCCTATGACTACAAAAAGTTCAACTCTTACTTAAGAGTCATCAATAAAGCAAGGAAAGAAAGTAGAGAAAACGGAAAAGGTGTTGAAAAAGTTGACACATCTAAGCTTTTATCTTAGTCAAGTATTTCCACGCTACGAAATCCATGGAAATCTACAACCAGGTAGCACTTCAATGTATTCCAATGAGTACCATGCATTTTAATGATGGAAAAGTTTAGATAATTGTAAGTATATCAAAGTCAACTCTTATTTAAATGAAGCCACACAGAGGCATATCAATTTTTCTTTTGGAAATCCATTGCAAGGCTAAAATACAATCATCAAAACTTGATAAAAAGTTCAACTATGAATAAAAAAGTACTTTTTTGACATCATGTTTGGTAAAATAAGCTAGCTAAGTTTTACATAGCCTCAGTCTTGCTCCTGCCCATGAACTCTCCATTAAGTGAACTATATTCGTGGCAGTGTCTTGCATCCAGTGTCCCCCAACGATGGCACATTCGTAAAGCAGACCGCTGCTAAAGTTGTAAAAAGTCATTCATAGACGGCGCCACATTTGACTGGGCGAGCAGAGAGTTTTGCTGGGGAAGTCTTACTATCTTGAAAGCCGTTTTAGACACTATTTCCTCACTGTTCTTGGTGTTTTTTTAACACTGAGAAATGCAGGGAGAGGTTTGAGTGATCTCTTCAAAAATCTTATCGCGGGCGGATGAAAGAAGAGAAAAGGCTTGTTTGGCAACAGAGGGTGGCTCGTGAGAATTTAGGCAGTTTAAGGGTTTTCGCAATTTACAGACCGCCCTTGTGAATTAGATGCCATGAAAAATGTCGAATTGCAAGTTTGAACACCTTTGGTTAGGATTTTGGAAAAAATGCACACTTTATTTGCTCTTTCTTGCACGAGAAAATTCTCAACAAAAGGCCACTTTTTTTGGGTAAGTACAAGTGTAAGTGATGTTATAAGCACTGATTTGTATTGTAAAGCTCCTAAACCATCATGGTATCAAACAAAATGCCGTTTTTTGTACGTGTTTCTCTTCAATATCAAAGGTCTTTTTTAAGTGCTTGCCATTTTTTAATCAATAGAATAATTTTGCAAATTCTTACAAAACCGAGAGTCAAAGTGTCCAAACTTGCAATTCGACATTTTTTGTAGCATCTAAGTCATAAGGGCGGTCTGTAAAACGCGAAAACCCTTGCACTGACCAAAATCTTACATTGACAAACAAGCCTTTTCTCTTTTTTCATCCGCCCGCGATAAGATTTTTGAAGAGATCACTTAAACCTCCCCCTGCATGCCTCATTGAAAGCAAATAATCCTACTTCATGATTTTGTCACATTTTTATCAAAACAGTGGGAATTTTGCCTTCAAAAACGATTTAAGTGTACATATAAAGTTGCGCGAGTTTGTAAACTAGGGAAAGAACCACTGTACTAGAGGACGAATTTCTGACACTGACCATGACGTCATCAATACACCTTGCGTTGGATCATCACTGATCCGTCATTAATTCTAGGTTGAGAGAAGTTCAACATTCATTTGCGAGGAAAAGAGAATTCGGTCAGGGACGCCACTCAAACATATTATTCCAATCTATGCATTTATCTTCATAAGCAAAGCTTGATTTTGAAAAACGATTTGAAATTTTGAAGATACTGAAAGATTTACTTGAATCAATAGTCTATTCTAATAATGTTTCTTTTGCCCATGTCAACCCTGGTTTAGTTTGAGAATTCTCCACGTGGTGTCAGTGTTTGTTCCTTGACAGGGTGACCACTCGAACGAAAGGTTCAATGAGTGGGGCAACATTTCTTATCTTCTTTAAAACATAAATTGTGTTCTTTTTGGCTTCTCTAAACTCAATATTTTAAGCCAGTATTTGAAAGTGGTTGTTGAACTATTCTTGTAGAGGTTTGTTTAATGTTGGATTTAAGTGGTCAATTTAGGTTAGGAACCAACCCTAATCAATTCGATCACCTGAAGAAACGTGCGATCATTATGAATTTAGCTTTGAAGAAGATGCCACTCAACAACAAAAAAAATCAAAAAGGTGGATTTACCTCTCATTCTGGTTATCTTACCATCTCCACGTGTCACATTCTAGGGTTTTAGTGCACACAGAGAGATCCATTCGTGCTTATTGAGAAGAAAATTTGGATGGGTGTAGAGCGCTATAATTATAGCGCTCTAGATGGGTGGTGTGTGGTCCTTAAAAGAAAAAGAGGGCTTTACTTCATCCTTCTTTGTTTCTTCCAATCAAAGACCATCCTATTCTCCGTTGATGAGAACTGCTCAAAGTCAATTGTGTCACTTATGTGTTTGTACAGCATGCTTTTGAGCCTTTTATCTTACTCTCAAATCATTCAATGGATGAATGGATGGACAAGAAATGGATTGTGGGATTCCTAAAAAGGTTCAGGGAATATTGGTATTCTCTTGTGACTACTGCAAACTTTGGTGTGGAGATTCAACACGAAAATGAATGGTAAAAAACAATGGAATTATCACCAGTTAGACAAGTACAAGCACGTGGAATTGAAGTGGCAACTGTCAGATACAGAGACAGACTACTTTTGGCTGAAGACTCACAACTGTGAGAAAGATCAACTATGAGATGACCATTTAACACAAGACAGCAATGGTTTACCAACCACAAGAGAGCACCTTCATGCCTAGATTGGACTACATCCACAAAGATGCTAAAAATTGCGGATGATTTGAAGATCATCGGGATTATCTTGCAACCTGGAGATGAGATGAGTCCAAAGTGCCTTGAACTCGAATGAAGAATGGGCCTTGAATAATGGAATGACCTTCAATGTGGATAAGTGTAAGATGATGAGGTTTGGAAAGAGGCCAAAAACCTCTCCCAAGGATATCCTGAAAGGCCAGGAACTTGAGAGCATAGACATGGAAACAGACCTTGGTATCATATTCGATCGGAACATAAAATTCCGTGAGCACTGCGCTGATATTGTCATGCCGGCGAGTAGAATGATGGGTCTGATGAGACGCACTTTCACCATGAGGGACAAAAAAATTAAAACTGGACTGTACAAAGTGTAGTTAGACTTATACTAGAGTTTAACATGACTTTTTGCTCTCCTTGAAATGTTATAAAATACAATCATTCACTTGAACACACGTAATTTCTCTGGTTATTTGCCATTGTTACAATGTTGTTATGTTCCGCCATTTACTCAAAAACGAATGTTATTAGTAAAAATAATCAAAATTCATTGAATCAAAGGCAGTCATTGCATGTGACTTTCTTGTTCGAACTAATCTCAATCGTGGACGATTTAAATGCCCGACACATCGAGTTCTATGGAGTGGAGATACTAGAGCAAGCAGGTCGTGGAATTTCATTTTGGGCAGAAGGGCATTTTTCATTAGCGACTAGTTGAAACTAGAGGGCTAAATGGAGAGAAATGTCACTCCCGTTAGCAAGGATCTCGTTATGAACACAAATTGCTGTTTCTCTGCTTCCAAAAAAATGATGCCTGGGGCCTAATAATCAAACATTTGCAATATATCTAGCCCTGTCTTAAACAACTTCACCTCTTGTTTATTCCTTGTCAAGATTTGAGTGCAACAAATTCAAAACTATAAATTTACATGAGACAAATTTGATTTTACAAGTAAGACAGAAAATTGGACATGGTTCTACTCAAATCGACCTTAATTACTATATCAATATTCCTTCGAAACTTTGGGCTGATTTACAAAACCATTTTCCACCTATTGTACCACAAAGATGAAAATGTCGTATCTCTACATATCTCTGTTACGAAGTCCAAGTGTTTAACCACGCAAAGAATAATCTCAGGATAACACAACCTCTCAATTCAAACATTTCTGACATTCTCAAATTGGAGTTCGACAAACGTATTTCATGTTTTAATGTGCTTTGGGTGTTGGGATGACAATGGGCTTGGATACTAATTGTAAAAGAAGTTATTTTTGTGACCCGTTTGTCTACAAAATCAGCTCAAAAATTGACAAACTTCTGCCTGGGCGGTGGAGCCACTCTTCTTTTTAGAGCACTTTGAGGTGCTCTGTCCAACTCCAGGCTACCAAAGCCAAAGCAATTTTCCATTCAAGCGGCTGAGTGGGAGTGTCTCTTCTCTCCATTTAGCCCTCTAGTTGAAACTTTCCCAAATAAGTCCAATGCACTGACGTTTGTACTATGATCTTGCACTTGCATGGGCAAGTTTTTACGATATTCGTCGGAAATATTTGCTTTTTTTACGCAACTTATGGGCAACTTTGGCCAGTATCAGCAGCAAACAAGGCAGACAAAATTATGACAATGGCCTCTCTAGACTCCTCTAAGGCCTGACGGGCCTCATACGCATACGGATGCGAGGTAATCCTGACATCTTTGAGCATGAGTCTGTACTAAAGCAATTAGTTTCCGTTTCCGTACAGTGTTTCTATGAACAGATCAAATATCTAAATGTTTGCCTCGTTTGGGCTTATGCTTGAAGGGTCATGTATTCATCAATAACCTACTTTCTGCATTAACCAGAAGCATATCTTGGAGCAACCTGTGAAAGACCTGTTTTGGGTGAACGAACGAGATTGTTCTTTCAAACTCCGCCCATAGATGTCAGTCACACCTCGCCTGTGTATTGGGGGTTCGAACTTCGGATTTTTATTTGCTAAAAAAATAGGGTTGCGAGCTATCGTCATCCCTTTTGTAGATGAGGCTTTCCGGAAAGACTTTGTTGGGTGAAATAGTTACTTTGCCTAACCAACCAAAAATAGTCATACTTCAAGACTCAACCGTGCTTGGTTATTGCAGAAACTAGAAAGTTTACTAAAGTCCTGAAGAAGAGTCCAGTATCAATAAACTGAGTCAAAGGTGCTAGTTCTTGATTAGTCCATAAAAAAGCTCAGGGGAAACCGAAATGTAAGGAGGACCTTGTATCCGCATCGTCTATCAGAAAATCCGGACATACATGATGTCAGGATTGGATTTGTCCCATTCGAGAGAAACTAGATTTTACCGAGAAGTTCAGAATCCGAATTATTTCATGGTTCAAAACTCTAGCGACTTTTTAATAAGCATGGGATATATTTCAGGTTCATCGCTATATTGTTGCATTAAAACCTTACTCATTTCAATTGTTAGTCATGATAAAAAATGAACTGCACATCTTTGTTTGACCTTTGTAATTCGTGAGGACGCGTTCACGATCCAAGTAAGCCTTCCCAGGCATTTCCACACAAAGGCCGTCGCTATAAACAGATTCACCAAGGAAGCATTGGTCAGTTTCAAAGTCCGAGCACGGAATGGCATTTGGAGGTACCGGTTCTCCACGATTATGGAATTTCGAGCTTATCCTGTCACCAGGTGCAATCGTCAAAACCTGAAAAAAATATAACGGTCTTGAGCGTCTTTCCTAGGTTTCGTTTCAAGTACAGGAATAATTTCCGCCAATTAAACTAGTCTCTTGTCCAAGGCGCCATTTTACATATGTTTACCTCGAATGTTCTGGCATAGTCTGGTGTATTTGAGTCGTAACTAACCAAGCCACAAGCAGTTTGACCCCGGGTCATTGTTCCAGTTCGTAGATGACCCTTAAATATATAAAGATTATTTGAATATTTTGTGCTCCTTGATGGATGAAAAGGTGGATGTCAATAAGAAAACACTAGTCCAAGGAATCTTCTCAACACTTTCGAGTATAAGGTATATCTTCTCGGAACACATTTTGTACTTACTTTGGAGTCCATTCCTCGGCAGAAGTAGAAAGAGTCTGGGCCTCCAAAAACATTATGGATGTATGTGTTAGACGGAATTCCTTGATTTGCACTCTCCCATTGTAACGTCCAGCCTAATGATTAAGCTATCAAGGTTGTGTAACTCTATGGGTAAAACAAAAATAAAACATACCCAAGTTGGCCAGACCAAAGAAAAGACAACCACTCAGAAGGACTGAATTCATTTTGAATAAATGCGAAACTGGAGACAAAACTTGTTTTGCTTTGGTAAAGAGCACTGATCGAAGACTGATTGAGTTGAAATTGCTCGATTATTCTACTTCATAATGAATTTTGAGCTCCCTCTAGTGGAGGTGTTAATTATCAATGATTGGCGATGAAACGACACGTACTTAGCTCCCTTTATTGTTAGTGTATGATTTGAATCCATTTCGAGTCAATTAACCAGTCATTTGAATGCATGGATAAACTTTTCAAAGATAATTCACTTAGAGAACCAAAAACATGATTTTAAATTTGGGTGCCATCTTGAATTGTTATGTAATTGCATACATTTGCAATTGGAAATAAAACAATTTCAATTCTGCATTTGAAAAAGATTTTTCTCAAACCAGGCTCCAATCAAGCTCGTTTTATTACTTCTAGTGGCCTTCTTTTGACAATAGCTCGTTGATTTAATAAAATATATCGATTAGCAAATGGGAACGATCACACATCAGCTTAAAACATAAAAAAGTTCCTCAAATGTCAATAACGTCACTCCAAATGGAGTTGGAAATATTTTTATTGAAAAGTCATTGCATTGATTTTGATTGAAATCATTCCTGATCTTTGATCGAAATTTTTACCGCGATCTTAGAGTGAATTCGTCATTTTTTTGGGTGGGTAGCGGATCTTTTAATTACCGCTTTAAGGAATGGGATTCCCTGTAGAGAAAGTTAATCATATACGTTACTGCATAAAATTGATCCAAACTGATTTAACAAAAAAAACCATTGTGTCTGCTTACAGCAGCCATCAGCATTTGAGGAGTTTAATTTGCCCCAAATTGATGCATGATCAATTCAGTTTTTGCTAAGTGCCAATTCATGCATCTCATGAAATCAGCAAGCTGTTGGTAAAAGAAGACCACCAGATGGCATTGTAAGTGATTGCATTCTTTCACTACAGAGCACTAGTAGTAAATCCGGAAACCAGATTGCAAAGAACAAAAAACACAGACGGAGGCGGAATAGCTAAGAAAAATCAAATTGAAAATGGTCCGAATTATGGTAATCCATAAGAAAATTCAAGAAAGCAGGCAGGATCAAACCAAAATTATCAGCGCTCTGATTTTCAATTTTCAAGAGTGAGGCCTTGGCTATCTGAAAATGCCAAAAGTTGGTCACTTTCTGATAAAGCCACGAGTTTTTGCATGGAGCTTTTTCTCTTTAGAATTCATGAGTGACGCTCCAATACAGTTTATGAGCCGATAAAAAAGCCCAACAGATACAATTTACCAATGAAATCTTGAACAAGTAATAAAGTCTAACCCTGGAATCAGACGGGCTTTGATGAGAGAGAGTAAAAAGTTTAAGAGAATAAACAAGGAACATTAATGTCCGCTTATGGAAAAAGAGGCAATAACATATTTTTTTAGAATTCACGCTCTTTCCCCAAAACATATGTTACACAAAATCATATTGCTAATTATGCGACTTTCCCCGTGTTTTTCACTTTCAGCATCACCAAAAATGTGTTTTAATTAGGCTTGGCAAAAGTCCGGTATCGGATGAGAAAGGAGGATGTATGGATTCACAAATCTTTCCATTCCTGTCAATTTCTTCCTTCGCTTTAAGTATTTCCTCCATTTCATTCTATCTCTAAGAATGTTGTTGCCAATGAGACTTTCCCGTCCATAGCACTTACTTAATTGGATAAAATTCATTTTGTACTTTTCTCATGATGATTCGGAAAAGGCATCTTGCCCTCTGTTAGAACAAATCATATTACCAAGGACAAATTGAGTTTCATAATATACGACGGAGAAAATCGAAATCCGTAACGAAAACACCGAAAAGCTCTCTCATGCACTTGAACTCTTAAATGATTCAAACATTTAGAATGAAGGCCTTGACAACCGAAAAGCTAGGTTATTTTTAAGTCTTTTTTTATCTCAGTTCTCTTTAATTGCTCTGTTCCCAAATGCACAACTTTTCAAACATTGACTAGTGGTCTCCTTTTTATTTTTCAATTATTCAATGCTTAAGTGGTTGTGAAGTTTTGCTAAAACAAGTCTGATTCTTGAAGTCATAACTTTGGTCATCAAAAATGAGCACTGAAGGTGAACAAATGGAACGAAAGATCGTATCTTAGTTTTTTGATATTTAGGAATTATTGAAAGCTTGGAACGCGAGGTTCAAACCACTTCAGACCTAGTCATGAAGTTGCTCAATTTGACAATATTGGTTGTATTTCGTTTGTTTTCAGATTGATTCTCCGTCTTTGGTTCTAGGCAAGATTCTAAATATCAAATCTATTTGAGAATAGTCTTGAAACAGACTTGAAGCCGAAACCTAAGACTTCACTTAGCCTTCAAATCTAATTTCAGATGGAAAGTAAGTGTATTGATTTTGAATTTGGGCTTAGGTTAGAGTCAATTACTTTGTTGATAATGATTCTTTGTACTTCTACCTCGGAGGGTGTTACAAAATTCATAAAATGGAAACAGACCGATAGAAAGAGGCATAGAATTAAAAAAAGCAAAGGTCTTCGAAATCTTCCACATGCATGTGAACTTCCTTTGGGACATTTAGTCTGGCCCTTGAATTCAACGTTGGTCATAATTTATTTGGTCAGCTAAAATCATCATGCATAAAGTACATAGCTTTACCATTGTTAAAGGTATTTTTTATTTTTTATTTACTTATTTTAATAATGCTTTTCAAGTCCAAGGAAAATAAAGAATTCCTACATGTTTGTCCTCTAAAATCTCCTCCATCTCCAATTTTATTGATGTTAAATCAAACCAAAGAACATTTTCAACTAGCTTTTGCAAACTTTTCCGACAAACTGAAAAGAAATAATTATTTATGCATGCCATTTTCTCAAAACAAACTCATTTCTGTGTTACATTTTTTTAAAGTCTCTTTCAAAACCAAAAATGTTAAAATTGGATGTAGCTCCTCTAAGAAATTTACGGTAGATCCTTTGAACTACCTTAGCTGCAATGATTTAATTGTTTACAACTCTTATAGTTGAACAAAACACCGCCATGAATAAAGTTCACTTAATGGTGAGTTCATGGGAGTGATTACCGTATCATTTTACGGACCTACTGCCGTTAGCAGTGTAGGCTTGCCAAAAAAATATCTCAGTTTTCAAGGGTTAGATTTTCGAAAAATGTTCCATTTATGGGCAATGGCATGGTTGAGAAGTATTGCAAAGTAATTTGAAAACAAATGGAGAAATTAGAAGCTTTCAATTAAGCAAATTATTTGTTTTTGGGTTTAGTTGCCCCAGAAACCGATCTCCTCGGGCCATTTTATTCAAAGTCGGGCATTCCTAATTTCAAAGTTCGGAAGAACCCTCTCAACTTATGAAGCGAAATTTTAGATAAAAGCAACAAAACATACATTTTTGCAAATGCAATGACAAGATTTGCTATTTAAACTTCAAGTTGTGCAGATAAGAAAGGCATTGTTGCAATCACCAGGCCTAAACCTTCGTTTTAGTTACCTCGCACGCTCATCAGAAACACAGGTCTTCCGAACTTTTTTCCCGCCAAAAATGATGACGTCACTAGTAATTGCTGCAATTGGCAGGAACAAGATGGAGGCAATTTAAAACTTAGCTTATTTACCAAGCATAATGTCAAAAAAGTACTTTTTTTATTTATGGTTAACTTTTTTATCAAGTTTAGATAGATGATAGTACTTCAGCCATTCAATGGAGTTCCAAAAGTGATATCTATATTCATGTGTATGTTTTCATTTTAATAAGAGTTGACTTTGATAAAATTACAATTACAGTCAACTTCGGATATAAGGGACCCGGGTATAAGGGATTTTCGCTTATAAGGGACTGTTTTGGAAGGTCCGGATGATCGATTTCCATGCAATTTTGGTCGGAAATAAGGGACAGTCGGATATAAGGGACGAATTTCGGTGGTCCCGCCGGGTCCCTTATATCCGAAGTTGACTGTATCTAAAAAATTCCATCATGGTACTCATTGCAATACATTGAACTGCTACCTGGTTCCAGATTTCCATGGATTTCGTAGCGTGGAAAATACTCGACTAAGCATAAAAGCTTAGATTTGACAACTTTTTATGCTGTTTCGCCCTTTTTCTACTTATTATAAACTTTTTTCTTGTTTTTTGTACTTTTTTTCATTGCTCTACTGTTTACTATATGTTGGTCGAGAAAAAAAAAGTTATTTTCCTGTATCGGGTTGACATCAAATCTTCTGAAATGCTGGTGTTCAGAAATAGGCTCGAGTGTTTCATTGTTTAAGTTTGCTACGTGAGGAAAAAGTTCTTGTTTCGGTTGATTGACAAAACGAAGAATGCGAATGGGGCGTCAAAATTAGATGTTCCTCTCAAAGACAATGGAGGTTGTGATATTGAGCAGGTATCGTCCATGAGAGATTTGGGAGTTGTCGTCCAAGATGATGGAAAGTTTGATGAGCATATCCAGTTGAAAGTGGGGAAGGCATTTCAAACATGTGGCTGGATCAATCGCACTTTCAAGTCCAGAGATAGTATTACGATGCTAACTCTGTACAAGTCGATTGTCCAGCCGCATCTTGAATATGCCTCACCCATTTGGGCTCCAATGAGTTCAGCAGGTTTGCAAAAGGTCGAGCAGGTCCAAAGATGTTTTACTAGGAACATCACAGGAATGAGAGAGCTCTCATATTGGGAGAGGCTCCAGAAGTTAGGGCTGTACAGTACTCAGAGAAGGTATGAAAGGTATCTGATGCTGTATGTTTTCAAGAGCATTCATGGGCTCTGTCCTAACCCCGGATTTGAGATTAGTTGTAGCGATCGTAGAGGTTTTACGTGCGTTCTGAGAGCACCTCCAAATCCAAAGGAATCAAGGCTAATTCGAATAATGAAGTCCTCCTCTCTTCTTTATCGGGCTCCCTCATTGTTCAATTTGTTGCCTATTTGCCTCCGTCGGGAATATGTAGGAGCTGATCCTCTAACAGCATTTAAGGCAGGATTGGACAAATTCTTAAATACTATTCCTGACCAACCCACTATACAAGGGTTGTTTAGATCTGCCAACAGTAACTCATTGGT
>CM021315.1:5530430-5672423 GCA_010645155.1 Tigriopus japonicus | reverse complement strand
ATGGTTTATTTTGCTCATTAACCTTAAACTTTTTCATGAGAGGCGCCCCATCCAGAGAACAACAATACCTTGCTAAGGATATCATCAAGGCCGCAATCACCAAGATCTGTGTGGACTATGTGGAGGAGTAAGTCAATAAGCCCAATAAGGCTTGTCTGAGGTTCAAGAAAACCCCTCAATTGTTCTCTTGAGGTTCATTCGGCTATTTTGAATCAGGAAAAAGTTTCTACTTTTTAAGGAGGAGCGCACAAGGTTGTCTTTGATTTCGTTCGTCTAGTTTACTCAGCGTTACAGAAAACACTTTCATTCCGTGCGTAGAAGGTTCTATGAAGTGACGTTATGTCGGTTGCTGAGGTAGTTTTGAAGGATAGTAGAAGAATATCTAGAAGCATAGAAGAATGATAAAAGGAGGAATTGAGATGGAGTAGAAATAACCATGCTAGATCAAGTTTCGCGACATGAGCTGCGTTTTTCTATCACACCTTATGAAGCAAAACTTGATCGAGCATGGTTACATCTAGTCCGTCTCATATGATTCTTTCATCCATCTTCTATGCTTCTTAGATATGCTTTTACTATACTTCCAAACTATCTCAACAACTGACCTATTCCGGTACCCATTTTGGGTGAAAAGAGGATAATAGATTTCTTTGTCAGAACACGTCAATTGATCGTGAGTTTTAAATTTTGGTCATATCATGGACGTCTCGGGTGGACGACTATCGGAACAGAATCGCCCAACCTCTCCGACCCCTTGGTTGGCTAAAATTCTGAGCCCATTTACTGTAGACCGCTGTAGACTCATTTGGCTTCTCAAGTGATGTTAAGGGTTAGACTTCTTTTGGCTTGAGCCCAATCAAGACTAGTTTTTCAAAAAGAAAAATGGAAAAAGTTGTGCAATAATTGAACATTGAATAATGATTTCTAAACGAATAGTATGTTTTGGATCCATCTCATTAATCTTTTCTCAAAGTAATATGACACAAGATTAGAAATTTGACTGGCCCTCTAAATGCTTGTGACCCTTGACAACGCCAGTAGTTGTCGATAAAGGAAGCACTTCAGCTTGTTCCTGGTTGTGGTTGAATTTAAAGCATCAGGAAACAAAAATCCATGAAAATAAGTCAAATGTGGTCTTTAGACTTTTTTGAAGGGGTGTGAAGTGAAGTGGTGGGCACCAGGGTGAGACGAAAGGGGCTCCATGAGTGGTGGGGAACTTCAGCCATCAATGACCAACAAACACAAATGTTGAAAGATATGTTCAGGAGTTTCCATTCACTGGGATCTACTGAAGTGCTTACAAAGGTAGGTAAATCAGTTAAGATCTAGGATCTGATAACAGCAAGGCTAGAATAGTTAGTGACCAATTTTGTTTGGCAGAATGAAACCTTTCTTCACATTTTTTAAACACATAATCCAAAAATATTTAGGGCACTAAGAACTGGCCTTCTAAGGTCTTTATGTTAACTTTTTCATTTCGTTTGTTTTAACTTAACTCTGCAAGGACTATACAGTCCTAAAAGGTGCAAAAATATGGAATTGACATGGTGATCAAAATTTTGTGCTTTCAATTCCCTTGCCATTTGCATTGAGCATTTGATTATTTGTAACTTTTTTCTTTATTTTACATTGTTCCTACATTTTACTTGCTGGTTGTATTTGTCAATAGTTTAGGTCCCATGTGGTGACCAATGTTGTTAAACAGAATTTGTCTAGAATTGTTTATTGCCCTTTCATGTAAACCAAATGACGGCTTAGCAATGTTGATACAATTATGCCTAACATAGCATTGCTCCATCAAGATCAACAAGTCAAGATTGGCAAATAGAAGTCAACAATGTGTTCAATCTTAAGCCCTCCATCAAGTGTTTGGTTTGGAGGCTGTTCCCCATTTTACTTATGATGCAAACATTTTGGACAATCTGTCAAATCCAGTTCACTTTGAAAGAGCCTTTTCACAGAAAGTTTTTAGTTTCATCAACTTTTTCAGAACATTAATATCTACATCACTGTCAGCTAAGCTTTGGTTTTGAAAAATTCCATTTTGATGTTAGTTTTTGTGACTATAACTTATGAAGCAAAAATTTTATACATTTATGAGTAGGATGTGCTTCTGAGGTGTTCCAAGGAAATTTGCTTAGTCCTGTATTCCTTTCACCAAGATTTGAAAAAATAAGGATCAATATAAGAAATAAGGATGAATACAAAGACTGTCTATCCTCTGTTTGAAAACAGTAACACTGATGATATAGACCACAAATGCAACAAAAATTAGGGGAAACTATGTCCTGAAAGGATATAGTGTTATATATTGAAATACTTCTTGTTAAAATATACCAAAATAAACACATATGTAAATCAATGTTATCAACCACGTTGTAAAATAGATGAGAAGTAATAGAAAATAAATTATTGCAAACTTGTCTGTATCATGTGAAATAATAGATTGGCAGCAAAAAACTCGCATGGTTAAAATCAACCATTCAGGAAGAAACACGCAAATATGACTACAATAACCTTCCCGTTAACAGGTAAAACGGTTAGATATTTCATGCAGCAAGAAAATAGGAGAATATTATGTTCATAGTTAAACAGGATCGTTAAGAATGAGTTAACAACACCAAGAAATGAAAAACTTGCTTCTTTGCTTCATTCCCTCCTCTAGCCAACCAAGCGGTCACCTTGATTTTCCGTACGACATCCAGGGTCAAGATATCCATGGTCATATCAACGGGCTTTGATAACCAGAAGGTCTTACATGAATGAAAGGAAAAGGAGCAAATTACAAAAGGAGTTATAAATGAGAGGAAAATATCAGTCAAATGACAAATTATTTCATGCTTCAGAGCCGAGCCTGGAAAGAAATTTAACTCAAGGAGTGGGCAAGGAGGATGGCTTGGTTCTTTTCTGCTTGAACAAAAATGATAAAATGAAATAAAAACATAAAAACTAGATTTTGCTTACCGCTCTACATTAATGTCAAAAAATCGCACCTCAAATTATTTTCTAGATCTTTCAATAGATGTAAACAGCAAACGCTAATTTGCAGACCTTGCTTTGAAAATAACACCCAAATTTTTAATTATCAGTTGCCCGAAACGTTTTAATACTAAAAGATGGAATTCGATGTGGTACTAGTTTATATTCGTTTTTCATTTCATCAAAAGACGATTCTGAAGAATTATTTAAGTTGTAATTACAGACAGCAATTCACACCAAATTAAATAAATTGGCTAGACTGTATCTTTCCAAAAAAACTTTTTCTTGAACACAGTTCAAAAAAGCCTAATGATTTGGCCATTTGGCCGATATTCCTTGGAAAAAAACAAATGTTCGTATTTTTCCTTTACAGATGCCTTTTAGGAAGAAATCAAACCAAGCAAACTACTGGAACAATTTTGGACGGTCCGCAGGTAGCTGAAAACTGAAAAAACGTATTCTTAATATAAATAAATGATGATTCATTATTACTTTGAATAAAATTCATATGTAATGTTCTTTACTTGCAAAGGAAAATAATTTCCATTGCATATGAAAAAAGGAGAGGTTACGCCTGACAAAGTTGTTGAACAATATTTCTTTTCTTTCTCTTTTTATGTTTGTCTGTAACTGCTTTGATTATTTGCAAAATACTACCGAGATTTAGGATGGAGAGTGTTTTTCAGGCAATTCGGGGCAGCCAAATGGTTACAGACCACATTTTTAAATAAAAATGTCACCTATATTTGAGTTATTTTAAATTGTAAATTTGGGCTCAGGCATTTTGTGAATTATTAAATTGTGAATCTGGCTCGGGAATATCCCAAACCATTTAATCCAAAGAACATATATGTGAACTCGTCGATTGCACTTATTCATTTTTGTTCGTTACTCCAAGTAAGAATTGAGGCGGTGTCTAATTTAAGTTAGAGATATTTAGCCTGACTAATTTACTTTAATAATCACGTAAGAGACGATTCAAGATTCACGAAACCTTAATTTTTTTGTTCAAAATTACAAATTTTGATTGATGTTAATAATGTTGTCTGTTGGAATTGATATCCACAGATGCGAGATACTTTCCTATTTTGGAACCCAATTTTTACCAATATCTGGCCAAAGGTGTTCAGAAGATTATTCTCTCCAAGTATTTCCAAAATGAAGTGTAAATGAAACGTGGAAACACGCGTAAAGTCTTCATTCCTCAAATAAGCTTGTTCAGGATTCGCAAAAATGGCCAAATTTAGCGAGGCAACAACATTTCAGACTGAAATAGAATAGATATAGGAAATAATACTACAAGCTAATTAACTTTAAATAAAGTTATTCAAAGTTATTCTGATCGTTATTTCAGTCAACTCCAACAATGTACAGTTCTATATAGAAAGAAATGTCCCTCCAAAATTGTTCATGATTCATGAAGCCTGCATTGTGTGTGCAATGGGATTCGAAGCTGAGCTCATTTAGTCACATGATGCAAAACTGGAATTTGGAACTTCAGGGAGTCATTGTCAAAACCACTCATTCAACTGCATGATGAATCAATTCACTTGACACCCTTGCTGTCGGAACGAAGAAAAATGTGTTCAAAATATATATTTACTGACTGAACTGGAATGACATTTCTTTTTGTATCTATGCTCTATAGAACATTTATTCAATGTGAACGAAGTCAATCGAGGTTGAACAATGAAAAACCACAGATATGTCAATTCAAGATACGTACAACATACTCAGCTGGACAAGTGTTTCATTTTGAAGAACAAATCCCTGGTTGTTGTTTCAGAGCCTTCAGTCTCAGCTGACGATCGAGTATGTTCAAGCAAAATCTTGAGCTACAGCTCAATCATTGGGCCAACTTTAAAAGTGACCTACAAATGGATTTGGGGTACAGGCCCAGGATGTTGTATCTATTAATATTTGTGGATAGAACCAACCTCGAAAATTACTTTCATATCAAAAGGGATTGTGGATTGAAAATAGTTTTTGATCTGCAACAAAATATTCCTAAATAATGAACATTTCTGTCATCTTATATCCAATTCCATAGTACAGGAATTTCTTAATTAACGTAAGTCTTCCATAATCAAACAACTGAAAACAAGCTCAGGGAGTCATGACGATTAAGACTAACAATTTGAAGGATCTCAAAAACATTTGACACACCAGATATAATTGCAATCATGCAAAAGATTTTAAATCAAGAGAAAGTTTGTCATGTTAAAATTATCCATTGGCCATATTGTTGGAACATTTTTGTCGATTGTGTGCAATGTCAATGAACTTAACATTTTAGCAAGGCTTATTCCCAAAAACGACTCTTTGAAAGGTACCATAAATAATAGTATGTGACGCATAATTAGGGAATTTTCAAACAGCGTGATTCACGGATTTGAAGTTTCTGCGCTTTCAGACTTTTTTCACAAGGTCCCAAAAGAGGTCAGAAATTATGAAAAAGTGGAAAATTGATGAAAAATCGTCAGGCATTGAAAAAAGAAAAATGCATCAAAAATACGCTGATTGTAGTGCAAATAAAGATTATTCAATGGCAGTCAAATTTCATTTGTTTTGTTGAGCAAATTTCAATTTCCAGAAAATGTGTGGAAACAAATTCTATTACAAACGTTTAAAAAACGACCCTGTGTAACGAACGAATTGTAGATAATTTTTCTTCTTAAGAGACTTTTTACAACTTGAGCAATGAACAAAACTTCCAAACCTCAATTATTCACTCAAAAACATTCCGTCTTACAAGCATATAAATATTTTTTTCCGTGTTTTCAAAGATACACCCTCATGATGATGTTCTCTATTTTTTATCGGAAAGAAACACGAACAGGAAAACATCCCTCCAGAGAAATTATGCCCAAACCCCTGAACTTTAAACTGGATATAATATGAAGAGCTCCATTCTCCCCTTTGCTTTTCACTTTCTTCATTTGTCTAAGAGATCATCATTTCACTGAGTGCTTGAATGAAAATAGGGTTCAAAGCGAATATTTGAGCACACCATTCCACATTAACCATACATCTTACTCCAACATGACCGATCAAATGGCCTTTTGTCCCGTTAAAAGCTGCACTTGGGGTCAAGTGCATTGACCACCATTTCTGCACTAACTCAACTTTCTCCATTCAGCAATGAATTTCCTCTTCATAACTCGCTGTGCCCATTTCTACTGCACACTGTTCAATGTAGTAGTGGGTTGCACTTCAGCCCCCATGAAGATCGAGATAAAGAGATGGGGTTGGGGGGTGTCGAGAAACTCTCTTGATGGATGGCGTCCCGCTGTGGCTCCATAAACGATTGGTTTTTCCGCTTTTCACCCTTAGTGCATACTTTGAGCCAAGATGGATGCAAAGTATAATATAACTTCGATCCATGGCAACACGCTTGTTGAAGATTGGTTGAAATTGATTTATCTCTTCCTTGGATAAGGAACCCGAGTTCGACGACACATGACCAAATCGTAAGATCTCCTTTGGCACCCTCTTTATTTAAGACTTGGCGAGATCATGGACTTCATGGTGAGTTTGCAGATGCTCTTCAGACTGTTAAAACTAACATTTTGACAGGCTATTAAACCCTAGCGAAGCTCGTGGTACTCTGGAAGTCTCGTAAGATAGGGGTAGCCAAGTAAGCGAACAAATTGGAGATAACAAAGCTATTCCCAATCTAATTGGATCATTTCGAGAGCCGTAAATCCCAAGTCTACCCTGGAAAACTAAAGCATGCAGTGCATAAAGTCAAAACGCGCAGCTGTTTTACAATTACCTCATAAGGAATATGATGTTTTTCGCTATCCTGACTGAAATTTGAGCTCAGCATCACTGATAGTGGTGTGGTTGGTGGAAACAAAGGGTGCTTTTGTGTCGTGTTTCGTTGTCGCCCTTTCCCTAAATAGGGGGATTTTCAGCACCCCCTGATCCCCAATCTGTCCGAAATGACCGTAGAACTGAGAGAAGCTAGCCCGGATTGTCAATGCGCGTAATTCCCATGTCTGTCTGGATATTTTGAGGAATCCTGTTTAGGATACATCCATTTCGAGGATTTGAAGAGGGGTGAGGGAGCGAGGACTCGAGGAAACGCAGAGAGAAAGAGAGCAGAAAGATGCTTTGCGCAAGATGGTGCAAGGGGGATGAGATCAAGTCGAGGGTAAAGCACTCTTTAGGAATAGGTATGGTTCAAAGTAGCGTAATGTACTCAAATTGGATGTTCATTTACTTTAGTTTTTATAAATTCGTTAAATGGTACTTCAGTAGTGGAAATATTCTCTCGGAAAATCTGAAAATGTAAATTTTGGTGAGAAATTCATTCTTGGACAAAAGTAAGGCATTGTTGTCCAAAAATTCAGAGAATGTACTGATATACTAAACGTTCTTCATATTGTTCAAGAACAAAACCGTGGATTATACGTTAATTTTGAAAGAAAAACAAACAAATATCTGAAATCTTCTTGAAGTGGCCAAATATTGAAACCAGATCTTTATTCATTTGATAAAATGTTTTTGGACACTCTTGTCAAATCCTCGCAATAAAGAATATCTATCATTGTTGCTCCAATGGGCGCATTCAACGAGTTTTTATTGTTATGCTCGCAAATGAAGGACATGGAAAGGACTCAAAATTCAAAAGGTTTACATTTTTATGGATCTCCCTGGAAAAAGAGATTTACTGAGACGCTTTAAAATTGCTCGCTGGATCCCTCCTTTTCGTTTCCTTTTGCTTTTGTTTTTGTTGAGATTTTGTTGATGTGTATTTTTTTCATTCTTATTTTCTACGTTTAGTATCAATTTCTAGCCAAGCCGATTCATCTTTTCTCGAGGAGACAATCCAAATTGAAGTCCCTAACGTCAATTCAAAAAACCTGAAATGTTTAAAAAACGTTGTTACAAGACATTGAGAGAACCACAAATGCAAAAGCGAAGCGAGCAAGATTGATACATATGAAAAAAAATACAATTGACGCTTCTTTTAAGGTAGAAGGTGCTTTAATACTAACTCCTAGTGTATATATAAAGCATGCAAGGCACATCTTGTCTAGTAAGTCCTCGAAGTTCCTTCGTTGCCATACTGTACTTGACTCTCTTTCCCTCATACTCCCATGGGGTTGACGTATCCGAGAGTTAAAATGCTACGAATACCCTCAGACTTCTTTCTAGTCGACCACTATTTCCGAAGGTCTGGCCAAATAGGAATAGAGACATGGCTACGTGTACTTATACTGAATGACACTACTACAGTTGCTTGCACGATTTTACGCACACTGCAGATTCTTAGAAACCATTTAATGAGCTCTTGACAATTTTCTTGATGTTACCAAGATTTCGGCTTTTTAGACTCGATAGCTTACTATCTTAAGACTATTTTTTTTTAAACTGCTAGTCCTTAAAGCGTCATTGAAAATCAGGAGTAACCACGTTTTTTTCCGCCTATATCTAGTCTACGGGATGATGTGCAAAATCCATGCATGGATGAAGCTGTTTTTTTTCTCCTTTTAGATTTTGAGATTAATGATTTTCATTTGTTTCTTGCTTCGACGATCGTTCCACGAAAATATTTCTATTTTGATACAACGATTTAACATTTCATTTAGCTCATTCAAAATTTGTTTTCCATTTTTTATCTGCCACAAAATCCCATTCCCGACCGCTGTTTCGAATGAAGATATGAGTGTTCTAATTTGTAGAGCAACTGTATGTACTTCTTGTAAACACCCTCTCAACTTGGTTGTGAGGGTACTTGGAACAACATCCCTCCTCCTTGAATCCTCGATGTACACAGTGTTCTTAGTGTTCCCTCCTCATGAACGTGGACATGCGACAAAGCCTTTTTTGTTTGGGTCCCTTGCTAAATGTAGTCGTATGCAGATGAAAGGGGTGGCTTTGAGCGAGTACTTTTCAATTGTGGCAGCACATGGCCTGAAGGTATCTCAGTCAAGTTTGTGTCCAAAGGTACTTTTTGAAACTTCTCTTGATGTTCCCACAATGGAACAAGATGTTCGTTTTTGGAGTCAGTTAATACAGATCGTTGTCTGGACCCTATGTGGAATGTAAGTGAAAGAGATGCATTGTATGAATACATATATTCAGTGTTGAATGGATGATCGCTGCGCCACATCAAAGTTGTGTTCCATGAAGTGAACATCCATTATGATATGAAAATGGAACCGGGGAATTGTTCACTGGATCTTGGAAATGTCTTCAGTGCAGATAATCATATGCTTGGTTTCTCTCTCTCATATCATGATGTACGGTATACTCTACTAATCAATAGAGCCCTAGGACATTCATCACTCTAGAATTTATGTCTTTTGGCTCCTTGTCATGAGCATAACAGACGAACTATGACACTGAGCATGACAGGTTTCTTTTCATAAATGAGATGCAACTTTCAAGATCCTCCTATGTACGTATGAAGTCCCTTGGAAACTTGACAAAGAGATAAAGCTACATGAAAATCCTCTTTAACATGGTAGACGATCACAATACAAGGTATCCCGGCAAAAACGAGGTACATTTCAGTCTGAGTTTCTGCAAAACTTGTGAATAACTCTAGAGTTAACTCATGAAATTAGAATGCAGTCCTTAGCACGTTAATAACCTGCCAAGCACTCGTAATGACATGAATTATACAGTCTTTTCCTTGCCTCTGTGGGTTCTTTTCTTCGAAACGAGACTGTCCTTGAAGTACTACACTGGCTTGAGAATTTATCTTGGCAAACATGAAGAATAATAGATGCTCATGCCTCAGCGTCTGCGGCAGGACTCTGCATTTAATGGGCCTCTGTTTATTCACAGACACAAAGACAGACATTCATAACTAAGAAAACACAGTACCCTAACACACATGCATTCGATTTCCAATCCAATCAGTGCGGTTACTGCCAATCTCGGGGACTTGAATGGATGCATATCCAGAGGCAAATGACCCTTTATTGGGCTGTATCCACACCCCCATGAGCGTGAAGAATGCATCAGATGCTGATGTTGTTGTAATTTTGTCAGGAAATCAGTGAGATGCAAATCCAAGAGCTTCTGTCGTTTCCTTTTCTTTGTTGGTGTTACTCATTCTGGCGAATGCTTTCCTTATCGCACAACTCATTAGGTTCTTATTCAAATCACTGAATTAGAAAGGAGATGAGGAGGAATGATGATTCATCCCAATGGTTTCAAGGGCTAGAGAAGCTACAGTTCCTTTCATCAACATTTACCATAGCTGACTCTGGCCATGATGATGGGCGATTGAATAAACAAATGATAGAATCAAGACGGCCATAACATCCAGATCTTAGTTTTTGGGACCTAAAACGAGGGAAATCCGCCATCGTCTCGGTTGAGACGGGAGTAATCAGACCAGAACAGACAAAAAGACGGGAGACAGAACACATCGACGACGACGACAACGACGAATACTGTAGCCCTCGCCCATTTCCTTCGTTTCTCCAACTTTTTTATGAACAAACTTCTTGACAAATGCGATAACTTTGGAGGGAATCAGGGACATTCAAAATGGCCTCGTTAGGCTTTAAATTAGGCGAATCTGGAACGAAGTAAACACCTCCATAAATTCCAAAGAATGCATCCCGTTTCTTTTAACAAAGAATAAGTCAAGCAAGGGTCAGGGGCAACTTTTGTTGATGGGAACAAAATCCATGGATTTGCGTTTCAAGGTGGATCAAGTTCGGGCTTTCAAATTAATGCATAGACGGTAAAAGAACTCGATGGCATCGTGTTCGTCAAGAGTTGAGTTCTTTCTCTCTCTCCAGTTCGTTTGCTTTTGCATGGCACATTGAATGCGGGACAAAATTTGAAAATTTTACGGATTTCCCCCTTCTTTGTGAAAATTTACGAGGTTGAATGGCCTCATTCGTTTCGAAACGGGAAGCAGACCCAAATCTGGAGTATCCTTTATTGGGCGATCTTTTAATGACTTCATGGAATGAAATGTTGACTAAACACGGTCATCCAATGGCCTAATTAGTGTTTGCTTTAGTTTATGAATTCAAGTGTAAGAAGTAGACTTATGCATATTTTATGTGTTTTTTTTTCAATCTAACAAGCTGAAACTTGAGTCTCGATTGCAAAATTGGCATTTAATTTAGCTCTAGCTCTAATGATAGTTAGTTAGCTCTAACTGATCAAGTATTTGATCAGTTGTTGAAGTGATTTGGAAGTATAGTCGAAGGAAAGTAAAGCATTGTAGAATTACCATGCTCCAGTTTAATCTCAGTACATAAGGTGCGTTTTTTGTAAAAGCTCACTTAGTATTATTAATATATTTTAGAACATGGTTAATTCAAATGCGTTTTACTAGACTTCTACTATGCTTCACAAAGGCCCTCAAAAACTGATCTATTTTATTACTTCATGAGGTGCACACTTCAGATTGTACTTTGGAATTGACTTCATAACAAGTTTCAAACTTGTCAAGATTAATCTGTGACAAAGGTTCAAAGTTAATATGTTGTGACTTGTGAAAAAAGAGTCTCACGATTCAAAACGTGGAGTGTACACAGTACAAAGAGACCTTGTCTATGTAGTAACTTCTTTCGCTTTTTATGCAAGTTTTATCAGTGTTTGGTATTTCTTTTTCAATTCATTCTAGAGCCATTTATTCTAACTTCAAAAGTTGTGTTCTTGTAATGCACTAAAATTGCATTGGTTTTTCACAACGGTGTCCAAAAGTCCACATGTGTGAAAGCTTCCCCAACTCATTTTTGAATGTCTGAAATTGGTCGCTCTGATTTCGTTGACGGTCCCTCTTGCCTTCTACTTTTCCCCTTATTCTCCTTCCTCATATGTAGAGGGTGACTAATTTTTTAAACTAAAGTTGACATTTTAAATCTGCAATAACCTTGAAATGAGGCAAAAATCTTGATCTCCTTAAAATTTAAGACAGTTTTTTGATACAATAATTAACAACTTGCTGTTAGCTGCTGCCAATTTTAAATCACTGTGGATGTACGAGAGGCATTCAAACTTAACAAAGTGAAGAGCATATTTTCGGAATTTCTGTACTTTCCATTACAGGAAATTCTATAAATGCCGCTGGAGGTCGCTTTTTTCGACTCTCAATAGGGTGCATGTTTGACTTGAGGGTTTTAAAAATATCGCCAAATGTAGGGGTTTCCACAAAATTGGTGTATTTGATTGAAAACGAAATTCGAAGCATAACAATTGTTTTTCAAAGGCAAGTTTATCTCTCTTTGTTGAAATATGTCATATTCTCAAAGCAGTATAAGAATATTAGAAGTAGGAAAAAAAACTTCTGCCGCTGACCGAAATATTTAGGACAAAATGCCTCTTTATCAATAAATGGTGTTGTTACTGACCAAAACTATTATCCAATGGTGATTTGTAGCGTCTCAAAGGTGGTTTTATTCAAAATGAGTTTATTCGATAAAAAACCTGGTAGAAGTCACACATCGTCCTCTTTTGAATCAAGTGAAAAGCTATTTTTCGAGTCGTCCCAACATTTTTCTATTCTTCATCTCAGGAAATGACGAGGTTTGACTTCCGCCGTCTTTTTCCCATCTCCGCCATGCGCCCAACCCTCTTTTCTTCTCTTTTCCAAGATGGTCCTCGTTTTTGGGTGGAACACAATTTGCAGCCTGTCCCAAAAGTTCGAACCCTACCCATCTTGTTAGGACAGGATGTAGTAGATATTAAGCTAAAAGGAATTCATTTATCCGCCCCGACCTTTTTCCGCGAGGCGCAAAAAGTAGTGAAAATGGACCATGTTCCCAAATACTCTTTCGACAAACTCGTTCCATGTCCTCATTGCAAAAACACTGACAGGTCATGTTAAAAATGAATTTTCCGGGACAGTTTGTCGCGTAACTGGAGACTTGGAACTCATGAGACATGGGGGGAAAAGAGGGAAAATCTGAAATCGAATTACAGATCTTTTTGGCTTCTGATAAATGAACAGAAAAGTCTTTGTGCCAACGAAGGAAAAAACCTGAGCACATTCCACATCGATTTGTTTCTCGCTTTGCATCATTAGGGAATCACAAAGCCAATGTTTTTCTACACAACTTTCAATGGAACTTTTTCCAAGCTCTGCCTCATCATCGGATCTTTTCGACACTCTGAGAAATGGATCCGGAATGGGCGTGGACCAAGAAGACAGACAGCCTCTTCATATCCTCTTCATCTTGCTATCTGTCTCGAGATATCGATAACATGGACAGGAAGACGGAAAGAGGGGAATGGCGATTATTTGCACAAAGCTTATCTTGCACGATTCCATTTGGAACAAAACTCAATTTGTCAAAGTGATTAGCACGATCGATGCCAAGAACTTATCTGGCTGAGAGAGGCCGATGCCAAAAAGGCATGAATGAAGTTTTTTTGCCATTTACTCATACTCATTGAATGGGATAACTCTACTCATGGACTTTAGCTCTCTTATTAATACTACAAACACCTAAAGATCGTTTAATGGAATATTGTCAACGCAGTATTCATTCAAACAATGCCATTTCAAAGGCTGTTTGATTAACGTCAAAAGATGAGTTTTTTTACCATCCATGGATTTTACGATTCCTACGGATCTGAACTCTGTTTTTTGTTGGCCCTGCTTAATTTGATAGATGTGACATGTCAGAAAATCTTTTTAGCTCTCTCGTAAAAAGTCACTCAAGCCCCTCACTAGCCATGATCCAACTAGCTTAGCTCAATGTGCAGACAGAGAGAAAAACGAAAAGTGACGGCAATAAATTTGGATCACATCCATATTCTCCAACTTGTGACATGTTTTTCCCGTTTAACTGAACGACAACGTGTGATGGAATTGAAGTAATCAACCTTGTTTGTGATATGCAATAAATAGGATGAAATGATCGTGTTTGGGCTTGTCTCTTAAAGGGCCCTTAAGATGTTCTATCGACAAAGATAAAAGATCCTTGACTCTAAGCTTCTTTACAAGGAAATCCGCTTGGGTTTACGAGCAAGGCCAACAATCGTCCAGGCAGCAGCTTTTTTATTACCATGCCCTGAATAGATTTGGGGAGTGCTGAGATTGCATATCTTGATTTGTCAGGACATTTTGCTCCTCATCAACAAAAGCTAGATTCAGGACGAGGCTCGTTCAGCATCAATCAACAAGATATGCACTACACAAAAGATCATGTGGTTGCGTGTACTACACTTCCTACGTGATTAAAGGTCAGTTGTTGAGGTAGTTTGGACGTATAGTAGAAGCAAATCTAGAAACAGACTGTGATTAAAAAACGCAGCGAAACTTGATCGTTATTGGTTGTTTCTACGCCATCTCGTATGCTTCTTCTATGATTCTAGGTATACTTCTACTATATTGCGAAACCTCTCTTAACAACCGACTTTAAATCAAAACGAAGACCGAATCCTGCTGCAATTTTTCCAGACCAGAAAGCAACAAACGTTGTGAAAAAAAAATCCAAACCAAGCCTTAAAAGAGCTCAAGAAAAACATTTTTGAGACAAAATATATGACTTGATAAGACGCATGTTAACGCACTTAATTCAAAAGTGAGAGTATAGCAAAATCATTTCGAATTAGCTTTCGTCAAGTATATACTCTCCACAGCTGTTGCGTTTCAAACAAAAATGTTTTTCCTAGGCTCTTTTAAAGCTTTGAACCAAGTGTATAAGTGTGTAAGTAATATTAAAATATGTGCACGTACAGGTTCGCACTTATTTGTTTTCTTCCTTTCGCCAAATTTTATTTGTGAACACGTTGTTGTGAATTTACTGAAATAATTTCAAATGGTTCTTCTTCTAAGATCCTTACAAATAATTTTGATAAAATCTCTTATTTTCTGTACGTACATAAGGACTCCCAACAAAATATGCAATAACTTATTCATGAGAGCTCAGCAGCAGCACCTGCGTTCGAAGAAAAAAAAATGGTTATTTACGCATGCTTGGGAACACCATAGCTTGATTTGGGTTGACTATTGCTGGACTTTGGCACTCCGTAACTCGTTGTTGGTTGCTTATAGGTGGTCTTTGGCACTCCATAGCTGGATTTTGGTTGAGCATTGGTGGACTTGGGAACTCCGTAACTCGTTGTTGGTTGCTTATAGGTGGTCTTTGGCACTCCATAGCTCGCCTTTGGTTGACTGTATGAAGGCTTGGGAGGCCCATAGCTTGATTTAGGTTGGTTGTAGGTCGTGATAGGTTGACTGTAACTGGGTTTAGGAGCTCCATAGCTAGATTTAGGTTGACTGTAAGATGGTTTGGGTTGACTATAGGTAGATTTTGGTTGGCTGTATGAAGGCTTGGGAGGCCCATAGCTTGATTTGGGTTGCTTGTAGGTTGTTTTAGGTTGACTGTAACTGGGTTTAGGAGCGCCATAGCTAGATTTAGGTTGATTGTAGGTGGTCTTTGGCTGACTGTAGGATGGTTTGGGTTGGCTATAGGTCGGCTTGGGTTGATTATAAGTTGACTGTGGTTGACTATAGGATGGTTTGGGTTGGCTATAGGTCGGCTTGGGTTGGTTATAAGTGGACTTTGGTTGACTATAGGATGGTTTGGGTTGGCTGTAGCTAGTTTTTGGCGGGCCATAGGAAGATTGATGTTGATTATTATCCAGGCTTGGCCCAGAATATGATTCAATGGGACCATAAGTTGGTTTCGGCGGGTTATAGGTGGTTTTGGGTGCATATTTCGCTTCTTGATGTTCGTATTTAGCTTCACCATAGTATTGCACATCAGCCACATATCCATTATGTCCGTCGACAGTGTATGTCACTTGTTGAGTCCGACCATCGGGTAAAAGAACACTATACCCTCCATTGGTGGAATAACCATCACGAACCTCATTGGCACCAAATTGCAGTCCAGCATATTCATCCTTAACCTCATAGTTATATTGATAATTCACGGGCTTGTCATCATAGACGGGTTCTTTGTAAGAGACGGAAGGTTCGTGGTATGAGGGGCGTTGATAGGGCGTGTTATCGGCGGAAGTTAGGGTAGCAAGACCGAGAGCAGCGATGAAGACCTGTATACGGTAAATATATTTGTGCAAATTTGAATTTAGTTGTTGTTCAAAATGCTTCCTTACCTTCATGGTAGTGTACGTTTAGTTGCTTATGATGAAATAATTCAACTGATGATGGTATGCGTCAGTTCGAGCAATTTTATACTCATTTAATGGCAACCAAAAACCACTGGCGCAACTCGCAGTTTTCGGACAAAGTTTGACCAAATCTCGGTAATGCTCTGAATAATCACAACCGCTACGTTCGACCGTTTCCTGATTTGATCCTAAATATTGGACGCACACAAGTTTATTTACATTCCTTATGGTGTGCAATTTAATGACATCAATATCGCTCAAACTTAGGGCTTCACTCATTTTCTGATGATCATTGTTGGACATATTGAATGTTTTTTCAGAATAACATCGCCGTACGAGTGTGATTTTATTTTGGTCAAATCAAAATAGGCCAACGCTTCAACTCATCTTGTTTTGACATTGGAGAGCGCACTGCAAAATTTAAATTTCGAAACCACGTTCTCGAGGACACCAAGAAATCATAACAAAAAGCAAATTAAATGAAAATTTATGACGGTTTCCTCCCTTTGGTGACACTAGTTTATGGCCCAACTTAGGGCGTGGAAAGAGCTGTTTCTCGGTCCTCACCAATGGGAATCTTCCATGGGTGGACATAAATTCACTAGCAAGAAAATCCCGGAGTTTAAAGTTCGAACAATTTCTTTCTTAAACGTTTTAGCGCAAGGTTCAGCCTTCTCTCAGAAACGGGAGAAAAAAGATCTGCGGAAGCCTTCGAACGATTGCGATGGGCATCGGTTGAGTGAAAGCCACAAAAACTGCGGAAAAGCTAGGCTGTTGTTTAGTTCCTCTTTGGACCTCTAAACTTCTGAGAAAACCACTTCATCCATCCCAAATTGATAGTGGTTAATAGCTCTTGTTACAGACGCCAGACTCATTTGTGTGTACAGAGCCAATGATGAATCAAACTCACAAGGTAAATCAGATGCATTGAGTAGTCCAAGATTTCTCCGGTTTTTTGCCGAGACCATCACCCTTAAGAGGCCTGTTCGGTGGCCTCTGCGGCTTGGAGGTTGCAAGCAACTATCGCTACCACTTTACTTCTAGTTTGGTCCTGCCCACATGAACTAGTGATGATGATGATGGAGTGTTAGAGGGTCTTCAGGAATAATGAATTGGGGTCACATCAGATTTCTTGAGAATTTGGGTGCGATCTTTCACGAATGCTTCCTCAAGTAAGACTTCAGAGAATACAACAAAGCACTCTTAAATGTGGTCAGGACTGAAGTAGTATCAGGGCTTTCAATATTTGGCTGGATGTAGTGTGTTTTCCCCACGTTAGTTTTTTAATCGAAGTTAGGTTTGTAGAATTAAAGTAAACATTTGATTGTTCGTGTCCCAAAAGAGGGAAATTGATCCATGGATATTTGGGAAGACACTTGAGGTCAATGAGTAGCGAGTAGGGACGGGTAAAAAGCTCTATTTTCAAAAAGTTGTACAAAAATCAGCCTAAAATCGCAAAACAATGTGCAGAAAATGAATGAAAAATATCGCAAATAAGTTTCATAAAGTCGGAGACATACGTGCCCAAGATGCTTTATTGTCTTCTTCTTTTCAATCAAATTTTCAGCAATTTTCAGCAAAACAGTTACACGTTGGTAGACCAAATTTCGTAAAAATATTAATTGTTTAAATTATTTCATTTTTGATTTATTTTTACAAGGAATCACATTTCTTGTAGCGGTAGTAAAAAACAGAAACCAACCCAAAAAATGAAAATTTTAGGCCAAATTCGCAAATAAAAAGGCCAAATAAAGGCGAAAAGAAAGGGCAAAAAGGCAGAAAAATGTGTTTATGTTACATAAACTCTTTTTGCACTTTTTGCCCGTCCCCAATAATGAGTGACTCGATTTGTTGTATGAAACAGGTCCAATATCGATGTTTAGTATTGAATGTTACATTTATCCCCGTTCACCTTTATTTTTAGATATCAGTTTGAATTCAAATGCATTCAGAGGGGCGTACACAAAGGCACGTCGATTGAATTGTAATCGGCAGTAAACAAAATTATACTCGGAAAGATGAAGAATTACCTCTGTTAAAGTGGTTACTCAATAAAAATCAATAAGTTGTGTAAGCATGTAAGTTGATTGTTTAGCACGAAACCCCCCGGCTGTGCAATTATTAGAAATTACTGTTCAAATTGCTAGAGACTATCAAATTATACGACTTGAAACTTGCAAAATCGTTTCCACATGGGCTTCATTTTTCTTCAATGATGTCATGTGAGCGAAATAATGGATATCTCTCTTGATGGAGACTAATTGCTAGAATTATTCCATGTTATTTCAGGAGTCCCCAATGATACCCCCAAGGGTGTCTTACTTAATAACCATTGTTTTTCCCCGTTTGAGTGGATGATTTCAAAAGCAGGCCAAATGCTCGAACATAGTCCGTTGCTCACGCACTAGCCATAAGTAAGGTTGTTTTATCTATCCAAATGCTGCCATCTCCGTTTTGTCTGACGACCGTGGTGATGAAAGGCACAAAAAGTTGTTGGTCCATCCAACGCTCCTAAAACGCCAACTTTGCCCAAGAGTGAATGTGACAGAATCATTTTTTTCCTCGGGAAGTTTGTTCATAAACATGAGCCGGATATTTTCCAACTGTCAAGAACGCTCTGTACCCCAAACATTTATCAAGAGGACCTCTTAACACCAACATATATAGTCCATCCATATTGTGTTGATGTGTTGATAATATGTGACAAGTCAGTGAAAGACTGAAAGGACAAGAATGGCCACATTGGCCCAACCTAATGTGTTTGGGGAAAATAACTGCTTTTCTCACACACTCGTGAGAATGAATTTGCCATCGCTCAATTTAACCCTTTGGTTCATATCTTGAGGAAATCTCGACCATCAAAGAGAGATGAATGATTATTTTATGGGACAGACGAGAAGAACAGCGTGTTTTCGAACTCGCACAGGGATGCCAATATTTCTCATACTCTTTTATTTTTTTTATACCATTCAAACACCATAACAAACAAGACAAGAAAGAGTCGAAGAGTGAATATAAAATATGGGTGAAAAATGTAATAAAGAGGCTCAAATGGCCATAAAAAGTTTGCTCAATAGAGACAAAAAAGCACGTATTTGTATTTAAAAAAGGGCATTTCTGGCATTAAAAGGCATTTCTTTTGTCAAATGCAGAAAAAGGCTGTTTCGTTGACCGGATAATGTGAATTTTTCGGATCTTTAGTTGGAAAAAGTTTGTGCTCTCGTTAGTATTGAATAGATGCAAAAAAAGTTGCAAAATTTTTGGTCGGTCTAAAAAAATCATAAGAATTTTACATTTTTGAAGTAAAAAACGTATTCCTTCCTCTTCTTATAACTTTCAAATGAATCTTAACAATCTGCTCCCTTTTTTAAACCTTGATATTAAAACCAAAACATCACTCTGTATTACTTGCCCTCACCTATTTTCCCCCTTATATTACCAATCAATGGCCTGCTAGTTGGTCCAGTCTTAAACCTTAGCCGTTTCCATCTGAGCATCCCTGAAGTGCAAATGTTTGAGACAGAATAGCACATCGCATCATCTTTCATCTTCATTAGTGAAAGACGAGAATGTCCTCCTCCTCCTTCTTCTTCTGCTTTTCCCTCTGAAAGAGGTTTTCGATGCGGGGGAAACTCAGTCAGATCCATCACAACGACGAACTTGGCGAAGACGAAGATGTCGCGGAAAATTTTCAGGAATTCCAACCAAATTTATGACCCAAGGGTAATATCTGGTTTGTCAAGTGAAATTGAGGATGAACACGGATTTGACGATGATGAAGGAGCAATGGGGTTACATTCGACCTCTTACATCTGCGTGGGTTTCTTTTTTTTCTCGGCTCAGTTCGTTCGGGACGGGAAACTTCTTGAGCGGAAGTAAGGATCACGTCAACTATCCTGTGAGAGATCATTAATGTGCGTTTACTTGCCCATATGTTTTTAGGATGATGATCGTGTATAGAAAGCATCACATTTAGTACTCGTATTGAAGAGCATCTTCAACTTCAATGAATCTTGTATTCTTGGGAAATCTTGGCATATTTGTTCGATAAAGTGCACCTCTTCTCTGTGTGTTCATGATGGAAACAATGAAGACATCGTTGCTGGGGAGACGTTCGAGATTAGAAGAAAACGCAAAAGTCAAGTTGATTCGAAAGGCTTTTATTGTTATTAAGATATTTGTCTTCATTATTGTTTTGAGCAGTAAGGACATGGGGGTAAAATGGCTGGTCCAGAATAATTTAATCGTCTATCATTTATTGAATATTATTCGGTAATTAAGATACAAATATAGAGTATATGGTTTGAAGACCCATTTTTTTATTTGTTCTAAAAACCATTTGAATTCTAGAAACTTTCTTTTTTCTACTAGCAAATGTGGCGCTCAAAAAGTATTATATGAATTAATCTATCCATGTTGACCGGGTTTGCCTTCAGTTTTTGTTCAGGTCTCTCAAGTAAATCCTAAAGGAACTCATCACTTCACTTGAAATTTCTTTCATTTTTTTTTTACTTTTCTCTGACACTTTCAAAAACATTCTGCAAAAATTTCCGTCATTGTAAATTCCAGTTTAGGTAAAACGATTAAAAGCGGAATGAATGACAAATTAATGATCTTAGCTTCTAACTGTAATGTTGATCGAACAAATAAATGTCCAAAGAGGACATTTGAAGAGCCAAAAGCCACTTATCTTGTACAATTACTGTTTAGTTATTGTCTTGGAAACCACAACGGAAGATCTAGTAACATACTTTGAGGATGTCTACTTACAAAGAATGAAGGAAGGACAAGCCACTTGAGTGTTTCTTATCATTAACCGTTATATAATAAAACAAGATTAATCCTGTTCAAGAGTACAATGCTACTTTTCTTTTCACTGTACCTATCCAACGTTATCTGACTTTCACATAAATCTCTACAACCTCCAAATATGACGCGGAGTTTTTCTGAATATGTCATCTTTTTTGCAGCTCCCACGTCTCTCTGTATTCATTGCGAATTCGCCGCAAAGCTTGTTAGCTTTTTGATGAAATGGTGACATTTGACACCTTTCGGCCAACAAACAAGGCCACAAAGCAGAGCCATGAAAAAACGTCGGCAATAAAAAACGAAGCAAACCTCAGTTTATGGCACACACTTTCCGGTGTTTAAGTGCTCGTCAATTCTAAACTCATGGCCCTGTTTCATTACACGATCCAATGAAGGTGTGCCTGTTTTACGTGGCTATAAAATTATGATTAAAGCCCGAATTCCAAAGTAGGCTAACAACAGTCGACATGTGTGGATAGGAAGCGAAACTCCATCAATTTCATGCTTCACTAGTTTTGGTGGAAGATCTTGCTTAATAAGCTTAGGATTATTAGAGCACGCTCAAGCATAGTAATTATGACACTGAGGTTAAGCGTAGGATAAGTTGGAACCAAAAACAATCTCCCGGGAACATTGTAATTACGTTGTTTGTGTCATGGCTCATGAGTAAGTTTGGGCTTGATCCAAAAGTGCATCAAGTCCGGAAACTTGTTCCAAATTTTCAAGAAGTGAAACGTTGTCCCTAATTTTGAAGCTCCAGTCTCATAGTAAACTTTAACGAATTCTAGTTTTCTTAGACTCGTTTCTTTCTCACAAATCCATGACAAAGACATGGGATTGTCGAGAATACATCGCATTCAAATCAGCTTAGGTTCCACAATTATTCGATCCAAAATTTGTTACTGATGTTCTCAGGTCACGAATGGCTTTCTTGGTGATTTGGTTCTGGGAAATTTGGTGACGAGAAAATTTCTTGTTTTCGACGTAATTACGCCTTTGACGAAAACGAAGAGAACATGCGATAGCAAACTACCATAATCGCACCTTGTTTGTGCATTACCTCTGGAGGGATTGTTGTTCGTTCCATGTGGAACATGCAAAATTGCCCGATATTTCAACAGTTTGAACGGATACTTTGACGGGGAGAAAATGTGGAACATTTGGTTGGACACGGGGGGTTCCAAATTTGGTGGTCTGGTTGACATCTGACATGGCATGTGAAAGTGATTCTCTCCATAAATTCTGGGTCTCGACCGTTTTTTGGGAATGTAGGAGGGGATCCTCTCGTTCATCAGAAATTGGCAACTCCTTTCGGACTCCCATTCTCCTCCCCCAAAGCGGATCTCGTGGAATGCATTGACCTGAAAAAGATACCTTCCCAATTGAATCACGTCCACTTGGTCCTCATGACACACTTTATTTGCGGACAAAATCTCGCTCGATTCTGCCAATCCAAGAAAGGAACCTGGATAATGGTGAGGAGAGCATTGCCATGGTTCGTCCACCAAGTCCCATGCGGTCGTTGGGTCTGGTGAATGGTTTTTGCCTAATGATGTTTCACTTTCTTGAGATCTGATCAAGAACCATTAGTCTCTGGTGGGTTGGTTCCGCCTTCTCCACCACCCTCATGGTCGAGTCGTTGTGGTTGTTGCTGTTGTCCTCCTCGTCATCATCATCGTCATTCTCATCCATCCCCTTCGTCTTCGTCATCCCCATCCTTCCCCCATCAGTCTTGTTTTCAAAACCACCCTCTTGCTTGTTTTTCTAGTTCCTAAAGCACTATATGTGCTAAATTAATACGAGTTGGTACCCTTCAGCATTGAGAGTTCTTTTAAGATTTCTTTTGAATTTGCAATTTACCTTAAATATGGAGTACTTGCGTACAAAAACGTGTAAGGTCTTATCTCTGCGATTTTGTTAAAATTACACATCCACATTTATTAAATACATTAACATATTTTTCTGTAAGCTTTTCAAATATGCTTTGACGTCATAAAATGTAAGGAAATTAGTAACTCATAACTCTGTTATGGATATAAAAATGCACAAAAAGTATTGATATTGAATTTCTAACGATTTGCATCACAGAGAAAATATTGGCCGAAAAGTCGACCAAACAAGGCATGCCATTGCAAGAGTTTGCGAAGATATGGTTCTTTTTCTGTTTCTCGTTTACTTTTACCCTACTCATTTATAGGAATCATTTTGCTCCCCCGTTAACGATGAGTCTCTTCTTCGCACGCAGCTAACCCAAATCCTAAACAAAAATGCATTGCAAAGGCCAAAGAAAGTGCCGATTTGGCGAGGATAAACTGGAACAAGTCCATGTTGCGTTCCACTTTCAGGGGATTAAGGACCTGGAAACTCATACTCCGTTCAACTCTCGAGGGTTGGTTGGTTGGTTGGTTCGGTGGTACACTCCATTATGAGGAGGAACCTCGTACCATAGTGGTGTCAATTTGTGCAACCACAGCAGACTTATTGGGATTTTAATGATCTTTTGGGGGTTCCCGTGGCTTCAAATTGGGGTCCAGAAATCCCCGAAGGGGAATTGAGCCGGGCGATGAATGAATGCATGTGCATGCCCAGCATGAGATTGCTGCGTGCTCTTCAATAAATCTCAAGCGCTTATTCCTTCTTACTCTCCTTTCTTTCTTCCTTGCTTCCCTTCCTCCCTCTATTCTCTCTCATAGAATTACAGCTTTTCAAATGACTGAACATTGCTCAGTTCGATATGGAACAATTAAGAGCCCACAAAGGAATACCAAACACAACTCGGAAGACTCCAGTCTGGAAATGACTCTCCTAATGATGATCAATGGAATATCTTTATCACAATTGTTTTATTCAAGGAAAAAATCAAGGATTTATTCTCTCGAAAGTTTTTTCAAGCGATGTTATTTAGGTATATTTGATAATGATAATGACATCATTTGGTATTTGTTGGACATTGGTATATCAAAGAATAACATTCTTATTGTGTTCTTTTGTCGAGTATTTGTTCTAGGTGATTGGTCACAGATTTTTGAACGTCATTTTTACGTGATTCTAAACGTCTTGAAACAAATATGGATGTTTTCATGGCACTATTAATTCTTTAAATGTGAGCGATGTAATATACGTCAATGTAACGAAAGACTATTTCCTATTTAAAACCTTTTAAAACGCTTGACCATGGTGGAAACAGCGTTTTCGAATCTCCAGATTCTTTTAATGAATTGCCTTCAAAGACTTCTCACAATCTATTTTACTGTATTGTTTGCAAACATCTTCAGTCTTATAAAACGAACCAAATTTAAACCATCTCAGGAAAATAATGTTGTTCTCTTTACGTACACTTACACAACACCATTAAGTGGGTTAAAGGTCTCCTTGAATTACTAGGCTCGATCTTGCCTATCTGAAGTGCCCAAGATTTAAGTTTCATGAGTTGGTGCTTGTTCCAGGCGAGAGTGTTCCCGTGTCCTTCTTGGTTCTCTTCGTATCTCGTTTCCAGTGTGTCTAGGCAACCGTTTGTCCGCTGCAGAATGAACGAACGTATGGGCAGCCCCATGGCGTCTTATGGTTTCACTCGAAGCTTGGGCGACTTCTTATTCTTTGCCTTTGTACGTCTTCGGGGAAGAGAAAAAGCAATCAGTGTTGGGGATCCCTTCATGATTTGAGGAAATTGCTATCGATGACTCAGCCAGCTTGGTAGTTTCGCTTTGCCACAAAGTTGCTTCAATGCTCAAAATTGCTGTCTCAGTGTTCCAAAGAGAAAGTAGGTTCCTTTAATACCCATGTAGTATGCCCATTTTATGGTACGGATAGGGCCATCGCTACCATTACATAAGTTTACGTTATAGATTCTTTAGAGCCAATCAGACAAAGTTGAAAAAATACACCTTTATTTTTGATTAATTAGAACACAAATACTGTAATCCCAAATGATCAAAATTATTCGAAATGGGAAGACGGATCAGTTCTCTCTGAATGGTATTTTTTTCTTTGCATATAAAGAAATAAAACAGTTGATTAGCTCAAGAACATGAAACGTTTACAATTTAGTTCCTTAGTCTGTCAAAAAAGATAGACTTCCTTCAAAAGTCAATTGCGGCATTTAATTTGTCGGATCAGTTAAAGGAAGGAAAAAAGCACAAGCACTAAAAAAGGCCAAGTGGTCTTCGATTGACAACTTCACGATATCACTTCCGTTCCAAAAACTGATCCATCAATCTCCTTTCAATTGAATCCGGTATTCGTTCGTGCCTGTGTCCTGATCTTCTTCAGACTTAATATTTGACTTTCCACGTGTGTTTGCTTTAGATATTGATTCTGAAAGACTAACGCCAAGAGAAATCTCCCTCCTGATGCTTTTCATTTTCTGCGCCAAACCAAAAGTGGTCCATTTTTTCCTTAAAACATGGAGAATCCGCACAAAGAGGGTGCTGTCTTGTTGCAAGTTTTTTAAAACCGTCACAACTAGCGTGTTCCTCGTCCATTTGGATCCCTTCACTTTCAGAACTTTTCAAGGGGAGGCTCATTTCCACAATTGCCCCTTGTCCATGTACAGTACAGTTCAACACTAATGTTCCACGAGGGACAATCCACGTTCGTTGGAATCGAAACCATTTCTTTGTGGAAGCCGTCAAACATCTCTTTCCGATTCGTTCTGGATACGAGAAACCATAAATTGGGTTCGGATCCAGGAAAAAACCCCGCAAATAATTGCCCCATTAATTCAAATAAGAACGAAGGAACTTGGGGTTCAAGGTCGACAAAGGCTAATTTATGGAAAATGCACTTTTCGTTAACCGTCCCAAAGAGGCAAGTGCACTTGGTTTGATCCAGGACCACTTTCTTATGCTTAACCTTACTCGTACATTGAAGCTGGCATTAAATAGAAACTGTGGGTTGAGCCTTTATTTCGTATTTCAGCCAGGTTCATGCATTGTCGGTAAGTCAAGTAAATTCGCAGATTCATGGCACAAAACTAGCGAGCGAGGAGGAATGAATTTGGCACGACTCACTTTTGTCAAGCTTGTTATTGGGTTTGGGACCTTCAATCTTCTCTGTATCGCCCAAAGAGGAGAACGTGACCACAGAACCAAGATTGATCTTGACACTTTCGACCTATTAACTTTCACTTCTCGAGAGTCGATGGAAAAGATCCGTTCATATCGAAACGGATTCTTTGACGGCAGGATCTCTGAAATGTGTACTTAACTACGGAGAAACAAGATTGATTCGCAAGAAAGCTTTTAGGTGATGCCAGCATGAACTTTTGCTTTTGCAGAAATTGAGCCCAAGGCCTTTGGGAAAGGTCAAAACTAAGCATTTTCTACTTGGAAAGGCATGCAGAACGCCCATCGCGGCGACCCTGAAATGGACTTGGATGGTCGAGATAGATGGAGTGTATCTTCATTCCTTCTGAAAGCCTCCAGATCACGTTCCGTGTGAGAGGAATACCCAATGAGCAACCCACCAACCAACCATTCAACCAGCAATATGTGAGGAGCCAAAGAAAGGGCCAAAAACCCTCCAAGACATTCGAATAAAGCGATCAACTGTCGAGTTGACTTGGTTGACTTTGGTTTCATTTGCTGTCGTATTGAAATATATAGTCTTCCTTGTAGCAGTCTTTTAATTCGGTGGAACACATATAATCGGTTGCCATTAAAAAAGCCATAACAAGCATTCCAGCATCTGTTCCTCCACCCTCTTCCGAAAACCATTTTCCACCCTCTGGGCTTCATAAAAAACCTTGCTTGTTCTGTGATTCCAGAAGCTCAGCCACTCAGGTTCCAAAGCATGGTTGGGAAAGTACTTGGAATACAGTGGAACGAGAACCTCTTGAATCACAATCCTGTTGAGTGGATCTCCAAAGCTCAATCTATTCACCCAACCACCACCAACCCTTTCTTCATCATCCCCCAACCCCTCTAAAGCTCGTCTCCAATTGAAATGAGGGGAATTATGGCTCGAATCGGGTAAGCCTTTGAAGTGTTCCATAGATAAGATAGGTATTAAGAATGTTCCGACCATGACACTGAGCAAATCGAAGTTTTCTTATCGCTATTTACCATGGATAGATTCGCAACGAAACGACCATTCTACTTTTGATGCCCAAAAGTTGAGCTAGGTATGTTTAACCACAACTTTTCAGACATTGCAAAACATTTTTTCTTTCTTCTGAAATTGCACGTATCGGATGAAGACAAACGATTGATAGTTTGATATTGCTATATGGTCCCAAATTATTGTATTTGTTTGCTTGGGGAGAATGAAAACAACATATGATTTTCCTTATATACAAATCTTACTGCAAAATATCACCTCAGTGGATTTAGAACCGAGGGGAAATTGACAGAAGACTTGTGGTGCTAGTTTTTGATTAAAAACTTGGATTTTATGCGGCACCTTGGGGGCAAAGAATTTCAAGAGGCACTAAAAAAAGTTGGTCTTGCACAAAGGAATACATTTCATGCCGATTTGGGGTTTCTTCTACTCTTTAATACCAAGCTGTTTAAAATGAGTATTATGATGTTCGTCTCTTTTTGGTTAATTAGGTGATGGTAAAAAAATATTTTTAGTGTCTTTCAAGATTAGTCAGCAAATAGAGCAGAAAGGAATCAAGCTTAAGAACTTGGATAAAATTAGCATGCTTCCTCTCTTTCTCTCTCTCTCTCTCTTGTTCCCCAAAATTGAACAAGAAAGCGAGCAACGACCATTTAGGAAATGAGAAAAAGTCCCATATCTCCTTGGCAATCTTCTCTCACAATGGAACAACAACTCTCCAACCATCAACTCATCCCGATATTTACATAGCGCCTTTTTCCACTGAACTCATGGTCCAACCATCTACCAATACCCGAGTTCTGAGCCATTAGATTGCCCTTTGACAGAATATAGCCACAAATAAACCATCTCAAAGGCTCCACTTCAAAGGCATTTTCCGGGTCACTGACGATGAACCCATCTTTATTCAAGATCACCTTTTTGCGGCTTCTTGATCCTGAGAACGAGTGTCATTGAAATTTATGGAAATGACATAAAAAACGGAAGCGTATGACCCTCTGACCCTTGGTTAGTTCAGAGTCATGACTAATTCTGTTATGTCCGAATGAGAAGGAAGCCTTTGATTTGCAGATCAGGGCATGTTTTTTTGGCCAAGACAAATTCAATCTGTCGTTCCCAAGGTTCAAAGGTTCTCCTTGTGATTTTTGCCCTCCAGTTACGTGGATACAAAGACCAATGTGCTCTTGGTCTCTTGAGTAATCAGTGATCAAACCATTTCATTGAACTTTTTCGCGCTTGGTCTGTCAAAGACCGACAGACACACATTTGTTTTCCATTGGAGTTGCTCAAAATGTTGTTGCTCACTCAGCTGTAAACTCAACTAACGTACATTGGAACAAGCCCCCAAAACACCTCTCATTATCTCAGTTTAGTCCAATCCTTTGAGAGTCTCGGGTCAAAAGGGTCTTTCTTCTAAAGGTCTGGGTGGCCTTCCCGGTAGAAAAATGATACTTGAGCCTCCCATTCCTGATTGACACCACTCATCAATTAATGTTGAATATTTTGTGGAAGAGTTCCATTTGGACCAAATCGACTCTTGCTGAGATGGTTGTAGCTTTATGGGTTTCCGATGGTTGAGAAATCTCAATGGAGTGGACAAAGGCCGACTTTCCCGCTATCCAAATGAGTGTGGTTCCGCACATAAAGCCTCATGTGGAACCTGTTGGAGCTTGTCTCCAGAATCACACGTGGAACCAGGACAAGCGGCAGTAAGCCATGGCAAAGTGGAAAAAGCTTCTCTTTGGCAAAGCACTCAAGCCGAAACTGGTCAATGGCTCCCAAAGAAAACCTGACAGACCATTGGCCATCGGTCCTAATCCACTCTGGTTGAAATGAGGACGTTGTGTCTGTATTTACTTTGGAGTAGAGAGTAGTGCTATGAGCTTAAAGGCCGACCAAAGAGCCCATATTGGATCCAAAGGACATCTTGTGTCCCCCTTGATTTGTTTTAGCTCCTTCTCCATTGAGTTGATTGAGAGTTTGTTGACAGTGGCTGTTAGGCACGGAAATGGTTTGTTTGATTTGTCAAACCCCCGACATCATAGAACTGACGGACCATCTAGATGAGAGCATCTCTTTGCTACGTCTATGATCTCGTTGTATCTTCCTGTTCTCGTTTGAAAGGTGATTTTTGTGGCGTGAGAAAGATCCTCGTTCCGATATTCGAGTTAATATGACTTTTTCCACGTCAAAGTGCCTTTCACGAACACACTCGTGTTGACAAAAGGCTTCCTCACCACTCTTGGTCGAGCCTCTTTTTCTCCCTTCTGAACCAAACTTGAAGGTTGGTTCCTTCACATGGGGAGGGAACGCGAATTTTCCCTTTCACTCACTTTCAAAGAAAAGAAACTCCAACTAAACATATAGGTTGGTTTAAAGTCATTTGGCGTTGTTTCCCATCTCAATAGTTCATCGGAAACCAACACTGTTGTGACTAGATCTATGCTCAATAAAGACTGCTTTTGGTTCATAAGTACATGAACATAGCATCAGAAAGTCTCGTCGTGTGAATTTGTTCAGAAGGCATCGTTCAATGCAGAATGCCGAACAGACAGTTTTTCCCCTTTTCCTATTCAACTTGATAACAATAGCGCTCGCAACCAAAATCTCGGGTCCCGTCTCAAAAGAAACGTGAAATGCCTTGTTTTTTTCCATCAAAGCTCAGAAACATCGCCCAAGCAAAGACTATAACTATCAGATCTCATCATTGCAAAATAGCTATCATCATCCTTCATTCACCCTTTCATTATGGATGACAAATTTGCTCTCATTATTTGCCCCGGAAAAGCGCCTGTATTTACATGTCTGAGAGGCTTACGGACTACTAGGCTTAAATTGTGCGTCGGTGTTGGGATGGAGTAGGTACTTATCACCACGTTGTCGAAAACAAACAAGGTGAGCCACAATCCACAATGAAAGTAAACATCCATAATGTCCCAGTCCAGACTCTTGCAGAGTTTTGGGCATTGAAGGATTCAAAGAAAGAAGTCAGTTTGTCTAGTAGTACAGTCAAAGCTAGATACGTCATTCCTGTTAGGAGAATTATTGTAAATTCAAGGAAGTTTGGTAATTTTTGGTCGCCAGCTACATATTTTTAAACTGAATGATTCTTTTACTCATTCGATTGAATATATTACAACATACCCAATTTAACAATTGACTTTCCTTTCAAGCTAGCGAACTGGTTTCAATTTAGCTTCATTCATATCATTTTGCAAACTTTTTACCGTACCTATACATGTGCTTTGACTTGGAAAACAAGAAAAGTAATAGATGCTTTGAAGCTACCATGAAAAATAAAGTGAGTCAGGCAAGCAATGTCAAACATCCTTGCATTAGGTGTTTAATTTCCGCTCAAAATTTTTTTTTGTAGTCCTTGACTTTAATAGCCAATCATCTATGACAAGGTGTTGTTCTGGATGGTTTGGATATTTAGCGTTGTGCGTGAGGATGAGCAGCTGTATTTGACAAAGTCTCATTTTCTTCCTCTTCCTCGTCAATGGCCATGACTAGTTTTTTGCACAGTAATATGTCGGGTTCATGACCGTGTTTCTCCTTCATGTAGAGAGAAGGCTAGATTAGCATAAATGTAACAAATATGTTGAACGTAAACATGTCGAGTTGTGTTCCTTCTCCACCCTTGCCATCAAGTTCTCTTGTCAAAAATAACCCTATAATTTTTCCTCTGCAGGTGTTTCTTTCATTGATCAGAGCGACTTGGGGAGGCTTGTAATTTCAGAGCCACTCTGACGTATTTGGTCCACTGAATAAAATACCTGATGTTTCACTTGACATACTTTTGAAACGAACACGTGTGTTCCTTCTTTCAAGAGCCAATTTGGATTAATTCGTCTGAAAGGCGGCATTAACTTATTTGTTTTATTTTCGAAAAATGATTTGGTTTGAACACCTTTCTTAGTTTGTGTTTGCTTGGGTGATGTGTTCTAATTCTGAGACACATTAGCAACAGAATTATTGATTGGTCGCGGTCATCAAGAAATTGCAGGTTTGGAATCTGTGGTTTGTGACGTTCGCCTCGACATTTGGAGGGTACGTACGTGTATATCAGTCCCGTCCTGAAAACAGAATTGGACTCCAGACTTCTAAACAGCCTGGACATGAAGTTGAATTCAATTGAAAGTGGTCCATGGCAATTTTCCATCGTGGAATTTAGTTTTACGAATCTGTAATAGAACTGTTTGTCCTTTTAGCTGTGCTATCGAATCTCTATTCTCAAAAAATTAAACAATAAACATATTCTTTAGTCCATAAACCTACTATATTTGAAGTAAGTACATTGCAATGAAAGGCTAAAGAATAACTTTTGACAACAGGAATAAGCTAAAATAAACATTCAGTACGCACATAACGTCTCTTGTTGCAAGACTAAGGGTGCAGTTACACGACACCTTTCATATCGAAGTTTAAGGTTCCCTTCTAAGTCACAAATGATTCTTTTCCGGCAACGTGTAGGGAGGTTTCTGCAAGAGGTTGCGAGGCTGTACATTGATGATGTCGAATTACACCTCGATCTGCGAAAGAAAACATGCCGTGTTACCTTTACTGTCAATAAAATAATGATATTGCTGACGACGGATAACGTTCCTTTATCAAGATTTAACTGTGTATGCACTGCAGTCAATAACAGTTTTCCACGTTTTTGTCCCTTGAAGCACACCAATTCGAAATTTAATAGTTTCGGCTCGTTAGGTGCTAGGGTTGAAAGGTTGAGCCTCGCCAGGTCAGCAAAGCCAGCCATCAAATCAACCAACCAACCATTCTAATGTCCGTTATCAGGTTAGTTCTCCATCTGTGGGTGTGAATTAGCGTTTAAAAGCTTCCTAGAGAAAGGTCGGGGAGGAGAGTCGAACCTAGGACCTCTCTCACTACAGGAAATTGCGCTATCCATTTCCCCGCGACTCCCTAGTTCGTATTGCTTGGATGGTCCTCGGAAAAATCGTACTCCAATTTCGAAGTCAAAGATTTAACATTTTTTATCTCTGAATTGAAACAGGAAAAGCTTTGCACTAAATCCAAACCCTGACAATAAGCTTCAATTGGTCGCTCATGTCAATGATTTCAACCCAAAAACTGTTTTAAAGGGGGTGCTTTGTCATGGTGGTGGCTGAATATTGGACCTGATGTGTGGTATGTCACCTCAAAGAAGTCCGTTTTCCAATAATCCTGAAACTTTTTCTCGTTCCGACCTTCTCGTGTGGCTAAAAGAAAACTTTTCCACACCTTTCTAACCGTAAACTTATCACAGTACACAAACATTGACAGACTCCCGGAATCGCATTGCCCCCGTGGGTAACGAACATTCACACACTTGATAATGGAACACAAGCACAGATTTTCTCTTAATCCAATCTGATAGAACCTTTCGAAGTATATTAAAGCACTGTCAGGTCAAGGACTAGTTTTGTTGCTTTCGTTTCAGATGATGGCCTCCAAAATTTAGAGACTGAGAAGAAAAGTTTTCATCGCCTTCTCCAAGGCTTTTAGATTGATTGAAATCTTCAGTTTCTCCGATATTGAAGATTTTTTGAAGAAAACTGGGCCCCATTTCACTCACATAATTCTTTTTTCCCTCTTCCTCTTGACTTTTCAATTTATGATTGCATTTGCCCTCGAGTGCATGCCGCAAAACGTTACTACCAAAAACCATCCAGTACAGTAGTACAACCATATGAGCACTCCCTTCCTTTTTTCTTTTATTCCTTTCTTAAACACAAACAAATAAATGAACCTGTTCTAAAAGAAGCCCGGAGCATTGAAAGCAATTCAACCTTTTTTTAATGGCTGCATGGCTACGGACTGGACAATTTTTTTTTTTTAAATGTTAGTTGCGGATTTTCTAATACCGCTACAAGGAATGCAATTCCTTGCAAATAGAAGGATTTTTTCCGACAGCGTATATTCTATCCCCAGCAGGACTCAAACTCGCGCCGTCTGGGGAAGCTCTTACTCTCGGCCCTTAATAACACGTTAGCCCGCGCGGCCATTCTGGCTTACTTTGGGATTTCTGGTACTTTGAAGTCAGGAGATAGATAGCCTTTTAAAATAACTAGGGATTAGGACGTTAGGACCTTATAGAGGGACATAAGAATTATAGATATAGTTGTCAGTTATTAAAAGAAGGGACATACCCCCATCCATAGATGGTTTGATACGGAGCGATAAGGAATGGCGACTGATGGTAGTTGAGTTTCGGGCATGAGTAGACGCTCCAACCACCACTACCTGTTGGTAGGTGGCGTTGGCGGTGTCAAAAAGACTCGCAAATTTTGGGGGGGGCGGTGGCACATCACGATCCCCAACACTGTGTCCTCTAACAGGCCGACAGACCCGACCGAACCCATATCTATCGGGTGCTTGGGTTGGCTTTTAAAGTTAGGGAGGGGTGGTCTTCAAAGTCAGGATGTTTTTTTACAGATGGGGAGATTGGCATTTGAGGTCAGGGGGTGGTCTTCAAAGTCAGGGGACGACGAGCTTTAAAGTTAGGGGTGGGGCTTCATGTGTTAATGTAGATTTACTCCTCCCTTTTGATCACAGATCCGGTTCCGGGTGCGGCTTGGGGATCAGCATGGGCGTTGGCCTGGGCGTCAGCTTCTACAGCGGCCGCGACAGCCACAGCTTCAACAGCAGTCAGAATTGGTCCCGGCTACAGCCTTAAGGTCGTCCGCCTGATCTTCTGTCGCCCTGGCTACAGACCTGGTCACATCTCTCAAAGCATGGAACATAGCCCACTGGGCGTCCTCCGTGACCCGGGACACTTCTTGGCGGACCCTAAACAAGCTTCTGAGGAGATTTTACACTATTAGTAAGTCATCGTCAAATATAATTTGACAAAACTCTTACGGTCTCAATTTGATGGCCCCGGACTTGGCCTCCTTGGCCTCAAGTGAATACTCTAGACAGAACTCTATCCCCAACACGCTCCGGTGGGCTTAAACCGGCATGGTGAAGCCCATTACTTATGGATGCAATATCGGGGAAACAAATCTAAATCAACCTCAAACTCAACAAGTCTACAGGCTGACGACATCAGCATGTTTTTTGGTATTTGTTAAAAATAATGATGGACCGAAAGGGCTCATAATCGAAACCGAAACCGAAAGTTTCGGCCGAAAGAGGGCTTAACCGTAACCGAAACCGAACCCGAAAGCAGCTGACTACAAAATTGTGTAAATACAAAATCCACCTTAAAAATTAAATTGCTCATGTGTTCGATGTTGGGTAGGGCATAGATTTTGAAAAATCGGGAAACTTGAATTTCAGTGGTTTTTGGACGATTTTTTTTTCGATTTTGTTGTCAAACTCTGTCCTTTATAGTGCATGTCTGCTTTCGGTTTCGGTAGGCATAACCAAAACCGAAACCGAAATTTCGGCCGTAATTTCGGCTGAAAGCGGTTTTGGTCCATCACTAGTTAAAAATAATCTGCGGATTGCTGATGCCGTTACAAGGAACAAAATTGCTTGTAATAATGGAAGAAGCAACGTTTTTAACCAATATCGGCATTCGAACCCAAGCCGTATGAGGAAGACTTACTTGTCGCCTGAAAAACAGTGGCTAGACCGCTCACCTATGTTGCCTCCTGAAATGGAACGCCTTTGATCTAACAAAAGGATGGAATTAGCTATTTCTTTTACCCGGGTTACATTCTACCAGGGCCTGAGTAAGAGGAGAGGAGGAGAGAAAGTTGGTTGAGGGTAACTCGGAACCACTTAGTCAACCAGATTCTCTTCCGATTGAGTTGTTGCCACCTCGGGAAGGTGGTGCAAGTGTCAGAGGTGGAGGTGTAGGAGCGGCCTGCTCCTCTTCCTCGCTCCACCGACGCCTCTGGCACTTGCCCACCTGACCTAGGTGGCAACAGCTCAAGAGGCAAGAAATCTGGTTGACTTGGTGGTTTAGAGTTGCCCGAAATTAACTTGCTCTACGATTCAACTCTTTCTCAGGCCCGAGTAGAAAGAACCCACGTAAAAGACGCAGTTTTCCGTTCCGGTAAGTGAAACCCCCGTGTATTTCATGTTCTGACGAACCCATACTGAATAATCATGTAGCCACTTTTAAGTAACAATCAGTGTGCTTATAGAACAGGCATTTGACATGGTATGTGAATGCGACTCTAGGTACAATACTGGTTAAACCAAGGATACCTTGGTTAAACTAGAGCACTTCAGGTTAACAATAGAAATCTAGCGTAAGTCAAAAATATATACATGAACAGTATTTTTGCAATAAATTGATTTCTTATTGCTGCAATCTTGTACTTGATCTTGCATGTGAATGGTTAACTTCAAGAAGCTCGTCCAGAGCGTACAACTGACCTAGCTCTACTTGATTGATACTGAACAAGGAGGAGCACTTCTTCCCAAGAACTACTGGTTTATCACAGACATGAAAATTATAGAGAGAGGAATTTTGGACAATTAGATGGAAACAATCAGAATTGCATTGAGTTTCCTCTCCACAAGATGATCTCTGTTAAGCATTCAAGTGAAAGGATTCCCACGACTGATTGTGAAAATATTTTTACGCTACAGGCCTTATTGATGTCTAAAGGTGGCACGGTAGAGATGGCGATCCTGGTTGGGAAAAGAAAACTTCCTTGCCTCAACTTAGTAGTAATTGATAAACAAGGAAGAAATATTGAAAATGTGCATGTGTTTGTTTGATTCGTGAATTAAGTGGAGAGATCAGTGAATTGTTGTTGTCCTCTATAAGTTGCATTGTGAATTGCAAGTGGGAACAAAACAAGAGAAATAACTTGTTTTTTAAATGTTATTCAAGTGACATTTGAATGTTCAAGTGGACGCAGAATAGAAGAGGTAGGTAGAGCTTCCCTCAATCCAGGACATCTTATTGAGATTAGTTTTTTTAAAATTTTGTCGCACAATGTGGATTATTTCAAACAATGAAAATATGCATAGCATTTTACATTTTAGCTAATTTGGTTCCTGAAGATGCAAATACGCCCTACATACAAAACTCATAATAAATGAAGTAAACATGAATAAAAAGCCAATATGACCAAAAGACAGGGTAGGTGAGGCATAGTGTAGCGTGAACTACGTCGGTTTGTTGTTCAGATGGATGGGGTTCGATCCTGGTTGACTGTTACCCTCCAAACTCAACTCTTTGGTGTAAAAAGTTAGCATTGATCTGCCCGTTCAATGCAAACAACCACCAAACCAATATATGCTATTGGCAACCAAAAAGTAGCAAGTAGTGGGAATATTCCTTCATGGAACATCCTTTATCATTGATGTGCTGACTCTTTAACAAACAATACCAAAAGACAGCAGAAAGATGACTCATTACAAGGGCCTGCATTTTGAATTTTTCGGCCAAAAATTTGATTTAAACTTGATCAAAGTAAAAAAATAGTGATCAAAACCATAAAGTAATTGCCTCCCATTTAGAAAAGAAGGTAAAAATCTTAATGCTTTGACTTGAAATATGGCAATGAAAAGTTAAAGAGTACATGGTTGAAGCAAAAAAAGGAGCCTTTACCTGTATAATTTTAAGCCGCAAATTGGGATTAAACTGAGATGCGCTAGCCGTTTTTCTTTAAATAATAAATAGAAATATATTCTAGAATACTGCAGACTCACATTACAGTGAATCCTTTGACCAGCGTAGAAAAGTTCATAATGTTGCGAGGAGTAATGTTTCAATAGCAACATAGCATTAAGAGTAATGAATTGAAATTAAGGCAGAATCCCACCTTTTTTTAAATGTTTTCAATAAAAGTTATATATTAATAATGTAATTAATAAAGCAATAATGTTTTAGGTATCTAACTTTATCCCTGGACCTACATTTATGTAATACAATAAAAGTAAAGTTGTTCCTCATTGAATTGTGACTCCAAAATGCCATGATGTCTTGGGGTATTTCGATCCAAACGTAAAAAGCCATTCAGAACACCATGTCTCCTCTCTTCTTAATCGGGCTCATTCATTGTTTAATCTTTTGACCTCAAGAAGCTCGTCCAGAGCTTGCAACTGACCTAGCTCTACTTGATTGAAACTGAAGAAGCAAGAGGAGAGAAGAGGAGCACCTCCTTCCAAGAACTACTAGCTTATCACAGACATGAACATTAAAGGGAGAGGAATTTTGGACAAATACATGGAAACAGTCAAAGTTTCATTGAGTTTCCTCTCCACAAGCTGATCTCTTTCTCTGTTACGCATTCAAGTGAAAGGATTCCCACAACTGATCGTCCAAATATTTTTACACTACAGGCCTATTTGCTGTTCAAGGGTTGCACGGTAGAGATGGCAATCCTGGCTTGCCTCAACTAGTTGATAAACAAGGACAAAATATTGGACTTGTGCATGTGTGTGTTTGATTCGTGAATTAAGTGGAAAGACCAGTGAATTGGCCTTTGCCGTTGTCCTCTGTAAGTTGCATTGGGAATTGCAAGTGGGAACAAAACGAGAGAAATATTTTTAAAAGAAATGTTATTCAATGTACACTACATTCGAACGCACAAGTGGACGCAAAAAAGAAGAGGTAGGTAAAGCTTCCATCAATCGTGGACATTTTATTGAGATTAGAAGGCTGCTTTACAGGGACTTCAAACACAACTCTGACCGTGTCTGTCCTCTTTTCAATTTGATTAGCCTTGCAGGATTGTTCTTGGGAACATTTTGAAGAGTAGAATTAAGTGTAAAGATAAATATTTTAGCAATGTTTGTTCTCTGTTTTCTTTAGAATTTTGCAAATTTTGTCACACAATGTAGAATATTTTAAACAGTAGAAAATTTGCATCGTATTGCGGCCAAAAACTTGACTCAATGAAAGTAATGGAGTAGCTTTTCACGTCAACCTTAAATGAATTTTGAATCGACAATTCAATCAGCTTTATTTTCCCCCCAAAAAATCTAAATATTGCCATTATCCCTGAAGAGGGATCGTTAAACGACTAGCCTCATTCTACTTTTTCCACTCATACCACTAAGGACAGGAAGTTTAGACGAATAAAACTATCAAATTAGACCAAAAAAGACAAATATAATTGCCTTATTAGACGAAAAAAGACAAATAAGATTGCCCAATTAAACAAAAGAAAACGAATAAAAGTTCGAAGAAGACGAAAAAACGAAGAAAAACTCACTAAAAAGACGTAAAAAATCGAATCAATTTGCCCAAAAGGCGAATGAAACTACTTACTCATAAATAGAGCCCGGGAAAAAATGTTGGAAAAACATCCAAAAAATGTCATCAAAATGTCAGGAAAAAGGGCAAAAAATGTTGAAATATAGGGCAAAAAGGGCAAAAAATGTTGAAATTTAGAGCAAAAAGAGCAAAAAAATGTTAAAAATTAGGGCAAAAAGTCAACGAAATGTGTGAGAAATGGGACTAGATGCGTGGAGGACTTGAGAAGACTACTTAAGACAGTGTGACCAGACATCTGAAGGAAATAATGCCGTCAAAACTCTAGCTTAAAAAACGGGAGGTTGCACTTCACATAGCGGGGTGTTTTTATAAGCTAGACGTCAAAACAGTTTATGTTATAAGTCAGATAGCTCATTCATCAGACCCTTTGAAAGGCAATAGATATTAAAGTCTGAGTAAATAATGGCAACAGTGCCAACTTAAAACATAATTTACTCTACACGTAGCTATTTAGCCCACGTAAAATAATCACGGAAACAAGGGTCACAAAGTTTCTGATGTGAACTTTTTCACAATAACAAAAAGAAACTTTAAGGGCACTTTTTCCCCTCTCCAAAGATTTTAATTGATTGGCATCGTAAAATGTGAAGCTGAACAATGACAATTTTAGCGGGAAATTTTGGCGGGAAATTTCAATCAAGCCTTCCTTTGATTAATTGGTCCCTCAGAACCGGTTTTGGGATGACATTTTTGAGCAAAAAGTACAAAAAATGTTAAGAAAATGTTGAAATTTTCCAAAAAACTGTCAAATAAAATAAAAATGTTATATTCACGTAAAATTGGCAAAAAATGTAAAAAAATATTTTTTATGTAAAAAAAAAATTCCCTAGCCCTACTCATAACTATGATAAAAAAGGAGACAAATTGAGTGCCTGTACAGACCGAAAAAGACGTTTAAACTGCTTTTACTGAACAGACAAAATGTATCTCCTTATTGACGGAAAAAATTGTCTACTTGTGCAAAAACGGCAAAATCTAGAAAATTTAAAACAGGAATAACCTAATGGGCAAGAATTATTCAGTGGTACATATGTCAAGTAAAAACAAAAGTTAGAAAATGCCTCCTTTAAGGAGAGTATACAGTAGAGTTATACATAATGTGAGAATTACAGATACATCAATTGTTCTCATGGCCAGAAAGCTTTTTAAACCCAACAGTAATCTTTCTTTTCCGTGTCTGGCGGGCAATGCTACGAGTCCAAGTTGATTTTTAAGTGTGGATTTTTTTTGTTGGTGCAAAACCGGAATTGACAATCAATCAATTTATTTCCTTGGCTGAAGCTTTGACGTTGAACTTTCTTCGAAGTTATTTTTTGCGTGGAAATTAGAAAACAACGCGTAAAGAGCTTGAAAAAGACGAATAATATGCAAATAAGACGAAAAAAAATTCGCGACGAATAAAGGCTCAGAAGACGAATAGTTTTTTTTCGTTTCAAGTTCCTGTCCCTACTTATCATGCTCACTTCTCCCGCTTCCTTCTCGCACTTACTTCTCGCACTTACTTCTCCCGCTTACTTCTCCCACTTACTTCTACTACTTACTTCTCCCACTTACTTCTCCCACTTTCTTCTCCCACTTACTTCTCCCACTTACTTCTCCCACTTACTTCTCCCACTTACTTCTCCCACTTACTTCTCCCACTTTCTTCTCCCACTTTCTTCTCCCACTTACTTCTCCCACTTACTTCTCCCACTTACTTCTCCCGCTTACTTCTCCCCACCCAAAACCCCCTGTTCCCACATGGGCCCCGTAAAGCTTGTTGTCACTAATATTTTCCCGGTAGAAAATGCTACATTCTCCCAGGGGAGGGTAAGAATCCAGAACCAAAAGAAAGTACTGCTTATACCAGGGGGTTCCACTTTCCGTAACGGAAAAATATTTCCACCACCATGATTCCTTTAAAACTGAAATATCTTTCATTTATAGTCGAGCATGTAATGACAAAATGATAAATTGGAGCTCATCAAAGGTAACAAATTGATGGTAGATCCTTCTGGAGAGCTTTCTTCTGGCTTCTTTCTATTGAATCTCCGTAAATCACGGTGTTTTTTAAAGCCTGAAAAACCGTTGTTAAATTTTATTTTTTAGGCAATTTAAACGTGCGGCTGGATCTATCGCACTTTCAAGTCCAGAGACAGTATAACGATACTAACTCTGTACAAGTTGATAGTTCAGCCGCATCTTGAATATGCTCCCCCCATATGGGCTCCAATGAGTTCAGCAGGTTTGCAAAAGGGCGAGCAGGTCCAAAGATGTTTCATTCGGAACATCATAGAACTGAGAGAGCTCTCGTATTGGGAGAGGCTCCAGAACTTAGGGCTGTACAGTACTCAGAGAAGGTATGAAAGGTATCTGATACTGTATGTTTTCAAGAGCGTTCATGGGCTCTGTCCTAACCCAGGATTTGAGGTCAGCTGTAGCGATCGTAGAGGTTTTACTTGCGTCTTGGGAGCACCTCCAAATCCAAGGGAATCGAGGCTAGTTCGATCAATGAAGTCCTCCTCTCGTCTTTATCGGGCTCCTTCATTGTTCAATTTGTTGCCTATTGGCCTTCGTCGGGAACATGTAGGAGCTGATCCTCTAACAGCATTTAAGGCAAGATTGGACAAATTTTTAAATACTATTCCTGACCAAACCACTATTCAAGGGTTGTACAGATCTGCCAACAGTAAGTCAGTGGTAGATCAAAATTCTTATTAACGATAATTATATAAACTATTTTAATCGCTATTATAAATTTGCTACAAACAAGGAAGCCAGTGTGGCCACGCGTACGAGCGCGTTCTTAAAAGTGCCGAGTGTAAGTGCTTCCCCAGACGGCGTAGGTTCGAATCCTGTTGGGGGTCGGATTGAAGCTGTCGGGAGAAATCCTTCAATTTGCAGGGAATCGCATTCCTTGTAGCGGTAATAATTCCGCGAAAAAATAAAAAAAATCCGCGAAAAAATAAAAAATCCGCGAAAAAATAAAAAATCCGCGAAAAAATAAAAAATCCGCGAAAAAATAAAAAATCCGCGAAAAAATAAAAAAATCCGCGAAAAAATAAAAAATCCATGAAAAAAAAAATCCGCGAAAAAAAAAAACGACCTCAAATGTTTACCAAACACGCTACTTCGGTGGAACAGTCTTAAGACTTGAGCCGTAAGAAAAATGTGAAACATTCAATTTGGATTTTTTGGTCTTTCTTACAATTTCTGCTAATTTTGACAATAATGACGAACATACAGGGTGTACCACTTAAACTGTGTTATGGATTACATGGAAATAAGAATTTAATTTGACAAAACATATCGAGGTAAAACCTAAAATGCGTCCTTCACTTGTTTTTTTCTTGCTCTACGTAGTGTTTGCATGTAAGGATAGGTCTGAAAGTGCCATGAGTCGGACCTGTTAATGGATTGGATCGATTCTGAGCTCAGTTTGTTTTGAGCCAGATCCAAAACCCTTGGAAATTATCTAGTCAGAATCGACCCATTTTGAGTTGACTCATAAAACGTAAACCGACACTACTTGGAAGCTCAACAATATTACCTTCCCCCATGAATGTCTGCTTTTTTTGCTTCCAAAAAGTGCTTATTAGTTGGGAAAATTTCTATTTTGAGAATAGATTTTAATGTTAAAGACTCAGAACACGAATGCATTGATATTAGAAAATCACTCTTCAAGACCCTATGTGAGCCGAATCTGATCCAATCCGATTTGCACCAATCTTGATCTGAGCCCGATTTTTTTTTTAAATTTCAGTTTGGAACCGAAGCAATCCAATCCAAAAAGTTGGCGAACTGAAAATCGAAAAATCTTGGTACCACTCATCCGTCCGATTAGCATGTTTTGCATTTTGTTGCATTTTGCCCCATTATTTTATAATTTTTGTCTTTTATTGGCATCTTTTGACATTTTGTATGCATTTTTGGGTCATTTTCTAACTTATGTTTTTTTTTACATTTTGTACTCCATTTATTTGCATATTCTTTACGGCTCTACTTATTAGCATTCCCTTCTTACTTTCTCTTTCTTCTTCTCGAACATAAACAAATAAATGAACCTGTTCCAAAAAAGCCTGGCATCAATTCGCCCCATATTCCTGTGGGATTCGTACCACTCAAAGGAGTTCAATGGATGGAGCCAATTTCTGGTGGTTGCCCCACAAATCGACTCGTTGTGGTTGGTGTGACTGGAAAAAGGAACAAGTAAGCGCACGAAAGAACGAGGTGCGCTTTGATTAATGTCCTCAATTTGAATTTCGAAAATAGCCCATTGTTCCGTGGAACAATAAAGAGGCAGTAGATCCATCTGGCTCTTTGGACTAATGCTAGATTTAAAATTGAGCTTTATAATTACCACTCATGTCAAAAGGAGTATCGGCAAGCGCCATGGATGGCACTTGCCGTTATTTGAATCTTTAGATTAAAGTCATCGCGGAAAAATTCAAACGGGCTCCTTCATTGTTCAATTTATTTCTCATTAGTCTTCGTCCGGAATATGTAGGAGTTGTTCCTCTAACAACATTTAAGGCAGGATTGGACAAATTCTTAAATACTATTCCTGACCAACCCACTATTCAAGGATTGTATCAAATTTCGTATAAACCGTAATTACGTAAACTATATCAATCATTAATTCTCTTTTCAGGGAATCCCATTCCTTGTAGCGGTAGTAAAAAATCCGCCCCCCCCCCCACAAAAAAAACACAGTAGTAAAGTCACACTGAAAAAGAGCAACCTTTGTATTAAATAAATTTAGGCCACACACTCAATTGATGAATGTTAAAGAAAATATTTATAATATCGCAAGCTTTTCGAAACATGTTTTGGACTGCAATTCGCAAAATTAACTCTAAAAAAATCTTCCCCAAAGGTTGAGTTAATAGTAAGAAAATTTTCCCAATTGACGGAATTTTAAAGTGCTAAACGTATATAATTTGCAACAAACAAGCAAATACTTACATATACCATGTGCATGTTAACAGTACAAAGGACAGAAAACATGCAATGTTTCAAGATAATTTTGGAATTGCGCCACAAATGGTGACATTTACAAACTTTTCAATTTAGAATATTTTGGAAGTATTTTGCTCTTCTTAAAAGTTGCATCGGTTAAAAATAGGCTCTTCTTAAGAATATGCTAAAAACTTTGTACCTTGTCAGCCATCAAACCGCACGCACGTCATGATTTTCGCTTTAAGTCCGGCAATCAGTATTGCAACACGTCTCGAACTTGGAGTCGGATGTAATTGGACACCTCCAAAGCACGCCTTTCTAACTTGATCTTTACTCTGCCAGAACCGAGCCACTTCAAGTGTGTCTAGTAGTTCTACCTACTAAAGATAGATCTTCATGGAGTACATCCGTACTTCAGAGCCGTTTGGACACATCTCCGTTGAGAACGATCCAAGCACATTTTTCAGTCGGCCAAAAGGACGAGTAAAGAGAGCAATTCATGGAGAGCCCAAAGGATGGAGCATCTTTGCTGTTCTTGGCTTGGCAGGATGAAACAAGGAGAAAGATATAAATCACCCATTTGGTTTCAACGACGAAGGAGGAACGGAGAAAGGAAGCGTGTTGAACATGACGATCGATTTATAAGACGCAAAGGAGAAGTTACTTTCCTCGTGTCCAGCTCGTCTTTGGACCTCTCCAAATCCCACTTTTTGCTGGATATTACGGAATTTTGGTATGCAAAAATATTTTTCGTTGGATGGTCTCTCTCGCTTTTCGCCATCTGTCCAAGCATGGCCTTGTGAGGGGGGATCTCTGTGGCTTTTGTACCACGAAGCGACCGAAAAGGCCAAGGTTATCAAAGGAGAGCTTTAAAGGTGGTTTTCCGCAAAAAAGGGATCGGTGTCAAGTCCACGGAAGTGGAAGAAAAACTTGGAATGGGAATTCCACCACTTGGTCCTTTTCTTGCTCGGGATTGCTTTAGATGGGCCTTACTTACGAATAAGGCTGTCAGAGGATCTCTTGTTCGAAAGAACCTTTCTGAAGGAAACTTGAACTCGGAAAGACGCAAATCTTATTGGTCTTATTCAGTTCGAGAAGGAATTATTGGCGCTCAAGCGATCCTAAATTTAGATTACGGGTATGAAGCTGGTTTGGCTTTCTTTCTTGGAGTACTTATTTTAATGAAGCTTTTCCAGTTTTATTATATCATGAAAGATTTGCTTTCACTTCTCTTTTAGAAGAATATAGGAGAAACAGAGTTAGATGTATTTAGCAAAAGGTTATAATAAGAAATAAAACCCAACTCAATTTAAGATGAAGATGCACTCCACAGGGAACAATTGCATCTCAACCTTGATTACCGTAGAATAATCTCAATGTAGATGTTTTTGTCAGAAGCTCTTGAAACATGAACATTTTGCTCTTTGTTCGACGTTTTGAATTCACGGACGCTTTGGTGGAGAAATATGTCAGCAATTGTGTTCAACCATATCATTTGTCATTGCTCCCTTTTTTACAATGGTTCCTGTCACACCGGTCTGTGTGTGTGTCTGAGGTTTGCCCCCGATCTAATATGGTTTCTGAGATTTCTCCACGTGCTATTATTTCGTTTTATGGCACCCCAAAGTATGGCCCATATTTCAGTAAAAAAGCGAGAAAACCGACAACTTGATTGGAACAAAAAATGATGGAGGGATCCACGAATTTCCATCGCAAGTAGGTTGACGTTTGTTTCAACTAGTATTTGAATAATTTAGGTACGAAACGACTTGCTGGGGAATTGGACTCCCAAGGCCTCCAGACATAATTGCAACAACGGCGTCCCATGCATTCCAGGGACAGGAACGATGGGTTTGCGAAAGATACATTATTTCTATTTATCCATTCATCTGCATATACTTATCAATAAAGTAAGTCCATCATTATAACTAGCTGCATGTGCTAAATGATACTCCCAAGACAAATAAAGACTGATTACACACACACATTGATAGTCTAGCATGCTAAATTTGGATTTCCCCAGCTTTCTCTATGGGTCTTCAGGATTTCGCTTTTAGATATCACCTTTTCTCTTGTGAAGAAGGCATTCCATTTGTGTTAATGTTGTTTTTTTACTTTGAAACAGCAGTGCCCGGATCCATTCAGTTTGAGTAGCACTACTTTTTTTACTGACTTTGCGTGAACTAGCCTTGTTTGAAAGCATGGTGGAGAAAGTAATTCGAGGAGCAATTATCTGTTAATGACTTCAATTAAGTCTGCGTGCCAAAAATGTTGGCTTTAATTCGAGCATTCACGACCAATATGTCTATCGCTCAAAGTGTTCCCATAAATTATTTTTTTCGTTAAAGGAATGAACAAAACTCTCAGGATTACCAGGAATGAATAAACTTGCACACCGAAAACGATGTTATTGATTGCTAATCAAAAATCAAAGATTAGCCTTAAAGGGTTGCTATATTAAAATTGAGTAATCAAAAACTTTCCTTAGCGCCTTTTGTTTACTTGGAAAAGCGGTAATTCGACGAAGACTTGTCGAATGATCGGCGATTTACCCTTCCAAACTTGGATCAACAGTCTCTGTTTTCTACTTGATCCATTTATCTCTGTCCTTGAGCCTTCAAAAATGGTTAGAGAAAATCAATTTGAAGTTCGGAGGAAATATAGGTCGCCATGAAAAGGGGATCAGATTTTGCACAACGACTTCAAAGGCACGAAAGTTTTCAAATTAGACATCGTTGCTTTCAAAGTTATAACTGCTGTATTTGAGGTAGTGAAACTGAAACATGGCGTGAACTAATATCTACTACATATGGTTCTTTGGAACAAGAAAATCCATACAGCACAACTGGTTTCCATAATGGAAGTTCAATAACAAGCTGCGGATGTTGAAACTGGGTGTACGGTATTAAAAAAAAGCAATTGATTTTAACCGAGAAGGACGGACACTGAGAGGCTCGTTGTTTCAAGCCTTTTGGGCTAAAGACTCCCTGGAAAGCCAATATGTAACCATCAATATTGAAGAAACCGTCTTTTTCTCTCTCTTTCGCTGTCCTTGGGACCTTCAGCGTTCAGCGTGTCTTCTTCATTCCTGGTTGGTTGGTTCGTTTGGTTGGGTGGGTGCGAAATTGAAAATGGAAATTTCAATTCAGCTGACGACAACAGAGCGACAGCAGTCTCTTTTGAATTTGAATATTTTTCCTCAGTCTTGGTTGACGTCGCTTGATAGAAAATCAATTGAAAGAACTGTTTCTCTGTCTTACGCTCCATCCCAAAAGTCTGATCAGTGAACGCAATCAACATTATATGTGAATCAGATGACTCAAATAGTAGATTGTAATGTTATCCGAGCGCAATGTAAGTTTCGACATGGGTACAATTCATTTGTTCTGGGCTGGTCCTACTGTCACACAAAAATAAATCTATATCAAAAGATTAATTTCAAAAGTCAGGTCAAATAATATTGCGAGGAAAATTTATGAATATTTCTGTTAAAGACGCGTTTTCAAAATCTATCCGATTAAAAAGAGCAATTATCCATAGCTTTCTGTAGATGTCTAGAAATTATCTCCAGGATTTTGTTCTTTTAAGGAGCCATTCACAGAATTAAGGCATCAAGGGCTTGAGAAATACAAAAGTCGTTGGAAATATTGTAACCACGATAAAAGTGGTGCATTTTGTCCATTTACTTTTCATCTCTCCAAGTCAAGACCTTATATGAAGCTACTATTCCCACAATAAGTAAACAAAAGTAATCGTTGACGAGCTAAATATAGAGATACTTCTCAACAAACTGCCAGTTTTTAAAGTCAAGGTGTGATTGTATTCTCTTCAAACAAGTTAAATGCAAAAAAAACAAGAAGATTAGCTTGAAAAAGGGGAGGTTTAAACACCAAAGCTTGCTCAATTGCGATGGCAACCCCGCAAAATTCTGTCATCTCCACATTATGAATTAGCCACCCACTTGTTTGGAAGTTGTATTCTTTATAGCTGAAAACGTATTTGTAAATTGAACTGTGTGTATCTGGTGCCAAACTCCAACTGAAGTTATCATTCTAAATCTTCATAAACCAACCCATGTTGTTCAAGTACTGCCCCATGTTGAAGCGAGACAAACTTTCTTGTCAAACTGCCGATTTAAGTCTTCTTCTCAATTTCATCGGTGGGCCATTATTGAACGAGTTCTCGGGACTGTTTGCCATTTTCAGTTCGCCACGGTTCAACGCATATCGTACCGAGAATCTTGGCAATTGCATTGTCAAGGTGAGAGAGACGGACGACAAGGGAACATGGAAACAAGGCAAAAATGCCGACGAAGCCCAGCCATCTCTTTGTAAGTAGTTGGTGGAATCTGCCGCTTTTGCTCTAAGATCATCTTTAGTGGCAATTATGCGCTTATCTCGTTAAGCCCCCAAAGTTCTTAACTCACGCTCGGATCAGATTCAAGGATCTCGTTAATTCCCAGCCTTCATTGACGTTTGTCGACTTTTCTCGTCGTTTCACTGTTCTCAGATGTTGCTCAAGGGTCGAACGAGGGTTTTTGTAGCTCTCCTTCACCTGGGGAGGTGATAAATCCCTTAAGATGGTGACTAATGTCATTCAAATATGCGGACTTGTCCTTCGCCCTCGTCGACAACGATTAACTAGCAAACCCGAGCTTCTCTGAAACACGAGGTCAAGTCTGCCAACGAACGAACGAAAGCAAAGAGGATAAATTTTTAAGCTCAAGTCTTCTTCTCAAGGTGTTCGCTTGTCCGTTCCATTTCTTCTGGCTTGAACTGGGTTCCTAAATGCTTGGAATGAGAATGCATTCGGACGGGTACCACATCTGTTGTTGTTATCTTGCAGTCTCCTAAATTAAGTTGGCAGCTCGGGGTTGCATCTCTCGAGCACCATTGAAAACTTGGGATCCCCCGGAGCACCACTTGCTATTCAAGAGCATCCCGAATTGCCCAGGATCCCAAGAAGTCACCCAGATCTACTATGATTCTAATGCAACAACGAGGACATTGGGCCATTTTCAGGAACGTCCTCCATGTAATCGTTCGGTTCGAAAGAGCCCCGAGGATTTCCCTTCAGACGATCGGAGAATAATTCATGGATGTAGCTTTAAGGAAGCCTGAATGATATGTAAAGCCATGGGTTAATTAGATGGTCTATTATATTTCCTTAAACCATAACAAGCACTCTAGGATGAAATTCTGATAGTTACCAAGTTGATTCACAAACAAGTGTCTCTAGTAAGTAGAACGAACGAACAATGTTTAAGTAGGCTTTTGCGGCAAACACTCGCTTTCCAAACTGTCCAAGTCATTTCCCACTATTGAATTGTTTTCCGTTTTGTTTTATCTTGGCAGCAGTTGAGCTTTGGGCTCGTTTCTCTCGCTCACAAAATATCGGAGAAACGTGGGTTTCGTTTTTGCAGACATCACTTCTTTCCTTGACCAAGGAGGGCTTATTTTTCTTCTGCCAACTCGTTTGTCTGCCGAATGAGGTACAAATTTTTGGCTTCCTTTCGCTCAGCTGAAGTTATGATGAAGACAAGCTGCGGCTTTCTGGAACAAGGAACACGCCGCCAAAGCTCCCTTCATTACCCAAAGAATAGACTTCCTTCCTTACGGGAGGAAATGGGTGTCCGCCCCACCGCCAATTGATTGACTACTTCTTTTGCCTCTTTTTCTGGCTCCTCTCCTCTCCTCTTCTCCTTCTTTTCTTCTTTTCCCCCTCTCTTTTTCTCGCTTTGTCTGTCTGTTCCTCGGAATAATGTTTTCCTTGGTGGTCCATCGATTATAAGCGTGCTCATTCCTCATCAACTCCCCAAAGAACGAGAACAAGGAAATCGATCTCCCCGAAACTCGTTCCTCGGGTCACTTTTGGGGTGTCATAACACTTCTTCTTCTTCTTCTTGTGTTCCTCGTTGTGCCTGCTTTTATCTCTGGCCACCCATTCCAAGATAGTCGTTTTATCTGGCGCTGAAATAATGTGAAGCCATTCCAAGTGAAGAATCATTCACTTATAGCGATAAGAGTGGATCTTAAGCACGAGGTTGCAGTTTAGATGGATGTATGCACGTCCATTTACGAGATGACTCCACATCGAAAATGGAGTACGAAAGGAGGTTTCCGGGTTGATGAGAGTGGCCAAGGAGCAAACGGAAAAATAGAACGAGTGAGATGGAGAGAGTTACGTACGTAGAGGGAGAGTTTCCAGGGATAAGAAAGAAATTGCACAAGCTTCTCCTCGTTTCATTATGATGGTTTGGCCAATAATTCTCGTTTTCCTCTCCATGGGGAGAAAAAAACGCTCTCGTGCTGTGTTTTTCCACTCCCTAGTCGATTTCGTTCCTGGCCTCGTGTTGAGCTGTTTTCATCAGCCTCCGTATGCAGTACGAACTGTAGTTCTTTCTCTCGTGGTCGTTCTTGTCCAGAGCCTCTTTCTGGTTGTGACGATTTGACCTGTTTTCCGCTTTTTGTTCTGCCAAATTCTCAAGATGGGGAGGATTGGAATTGCATCGCATTTATTCGGCACTCGTTCGTTCCTTCGCTCTCATCTTGGTTTGTTCCATTCACTCAGAAGCAGAAGTGGGAGCAGCTAAAGCAAACATGACCTCTCTTCAATGCGTGAGTCGTTCTCGTGCTCCCCCTATCAATAAATACGAGCAGCTTATCCCCCAATTTAGCATTTTGCACCCTCCATACACGCTTCAGTGTATTGGTGGGGAATATATCGACATGCGGATTAACAAGCGTGGGCTTCGATGACAGTGTTGATCACATCAAGATAAAAGCCACATCCAATCACACGTAGAAATTTTGCTGAAACTGTCCATTAGGGGTTTGTCGATTCAAAGTCGACCTCTTAGTCGGGGCCAATGGTGTGTGAGTCGTATTTTTGATTGGAGAGGCATTACGAATACTCGTTTGAAATGGCATCATTTTTGACGGAGATGACACGAGTTGTGTAGAAGTAGAATTCGGGTCGGAATTGGTGCCCGACTGATTTGGGTGATAGGTCGTGCCCGAAAAGAACTTCATGGGCGAATGCCGTTGAGGATGATGAGCCAATGTGTGATTGTTTTGATTGTGCAAACGTGCCGTGGGTGAGTAGAACATGGGCTTGGACCCATGGGAACTGGCAGTACTGCTAGCATTTGAGCTACTGCCCATACTGCTGACCCCGGTGGAAGTGCTCTGTGGACTTCCATGGTAACTTTGGAATTGATTCGAGGAGTACCCAGAGGCGCTTGGAGTGGCACTGAGGGCCCCATTGTCCCTCGAAGGCGGAGTTTGGTTGTGCATCATCGTCATTAGTCTCGGATTGGTATAACAATGGCCTTGGCTAGTGAAAAAATCCGGCTCCCAAAGCTCTGAGCCGACCAATCCATTCGAGGTGTATTTGGGCTCATTGAATTGTTCCTCGTGGGGATTGGCATATTTGGGCACCTCGTAGAATGGCTCGAGGCCCGCTTGTAGTTGTTCATTAGTGCGTGGTGGATGATGCCCAGTGGGACTGTATCCCACGGCACTCACAGCCTTGTAGGTGGGCTCATTGGAAGAGGCATAACTGCCACTGGAGGAGTGAAGGGCGGCTTTATAGATCATGGTATCATCCTTGATGTGCAGCATCGCCCCACCGTACTTGGTTTCCATTCGGCATTGTCGGAATTTGTAGATGACCACGGCGGCAATCACCAACAAAAGCACAGTCACAATGATGGAAAGGGAGATAATGATCAGGATTTGCGTCCAATCCGCACAAACCAACTGATCTATGGTCATTTGAGAAAGTGGGTCGCCCACTTGGCCACCTTTTTGCCCATTAGTGGGGCTCCCAGATATCCATGAGCATCGAACCTGGTCCACGTAAATGGAGGACGTGTTGGCAGCACCGCGCTGATAAATCTCCCACAGCCACGTGACCGAGCAATTGCAGTGCAATGGAAGCCCTTCGAGAAAGAGTGATTTGAGAGACGGCTGAGGGATTTGATAAGGAGACAGAGTGGCCCAACTGTTGTTCCTCACGCTATACGTTTGAAGTAGGGCATTGGTGGCGAACACTCCCCAAGGAAGCGGAGCCAATCGGGAGTTGTTCTCCATCTGGAGCTCCCTTAACTTCATGTTGTCAATGAAGGCATGTCCACTCAAGGTTTCGAGCTGACTCATGTTGTTAAGATGCAAGACCTCGAGCTCAAATAGACTCTGAAAGGAGGTTCGATCCAAGCTGCCCACTGGATTGCCTGACAAGTCCAAATGATTGAGTTTAGGCAATTGTGAGAGAGCTCCATTGGGCACGGAGTGTAACAAATTGTAGGAAAGGTCGAGAGTGTCCACACCTCGACAACCTCGGAACGCGTATTGACTGATGTTGCTCGACGACAACCTATTCTCACGGAACGTAATCACTCTCAAAGCTGTCAACGACTTAAAAGCATCATCAGGTAATTCTGTTAGCACGTTGTGGGCGGCGTATAAAAACCGTAAACTCTCCATAGGGGATAACCACTCGGGTCGCATGCTTTGCAGTTGATTGTGTTCCAAATGAATCACCCTCAATCTTTGGAGACCTTGGAAGGCCCCCCACTCGATTGTGCGTAACTGGTTGTGATGGAGTCGAAGTTCCAGTAACGAATCCAATCCATCGAAGGTCTGATTCACCAAACTGGTCAGAATGTTGTGGCTCAAATCGAGCACATGAAGTGCAACCGGCCCTTGGAAAGCGTTCGCATGAATGCTTGTCAGCAAATTGTTGCTTAAATTCAAGCTTTGGAGTCTCACTTGATCCACAAACTTTTCACGTCCAATGTGTTTGAACTGGTTTCGTGACAGGTCGAGTTGTTCCAGATCCTTGTAGACATTGAGGATCTCTTCCAGTTTGTGGATCTTATTTCGACTCGCGTCCAAGCTCTTCAGGCTGGGGTTCAGGAAAATTGGAACCACACTCAGGTTGGCCTTGGAACAGACAGCGGTGAGTAACTCATCGTTGCACTCACATTGGGACGGACAGAGGCCCGAGACAAAACTTTGTTCCAGTTTCAGCACCACGAGGAACAATAGGGTGGAGATGACCATTCTGGTCATCGAGGTTGAAAGGCGAGGACGACGTTGAGGCTGGTGGCCCATGATCCTCATCATATTGTTCGATCTTAAGGGGAAAACTTTTCCTTGCTCTCTCTCTCTCTCTCTCTCTCTCTCTCTCTCTCTTCTTTTCTTTCTTGCTCCTTTTCCTTACTGTTCGGTGAAGGCAACTGAAAGAAAAGATGATCTTGGTCCTTGCAATGTTGCCCTTTTTGAGGATGAAGGCCTCTCAACTGGATGCAGCAGATCAAGAAGATGATGATGACCTCTCTGACGTTTCGGCCTCTCGGAGATCATTTTCAAGTCGGAAAAGAGGCCTCTCTTGTTCTCCTTTCGCTATCCACTTTGTCGAGAGTATTTTTCTTAGCCAAGAACTTTGACAATGGACACAGCAGATGATGATAAGAGAACGAGACACTTCCACGATTACGTCCGCTACTCCCAGGGGGAAAATGTGCGGCAGAGGCTTAAAACTTATCTGTGTTTCGAGCCGATTCCCCACCTGAGACCCAATCTCTCTCTGTCAATTCACTTTCATTCTTTTCTTTTCTCTCGCCACTTCGACTGCAATTTGGGTGCAGAAATGGGCACAACGAGGTTTATGTGGGCTTACTCCGCGAATGCTCTGACATCCTCGAAATTGTCAGTCACTCAAGAATGACAAAAACACAAAAGGTTTGTGTTCGTCTGTCAACTTGATGTGTTTTCCCACATTTCCCACTTTCACCGACTGGCCTTTGCTGCGGCCTTTGTTATCTTTTTCTTCCAGAGGCTTTTTTTCTGGCAGTCGATTATCATAGCCGCACACTCTGCACTTGATGTGTTAATTTTTTGCCACTCCATTGTTCCATTTCCAATTTTGGGAGAAATACTGTCAGTGCCAAAATGGTTCCGCCCATTCTCTTATTCTTTGGAACTCGATGGATCAAAGCAGTTAGTTGGTTTGGCCGCCAAAAACTTGAACGGATCACCACTAGTTTTCGTCTTTTCGCTCTTCACAGCATTTCATGCTCTCGGTGGCTTGCTTTATGGTGTTGACGAGTGGGGTTCCGCCCCTTTCCAGTTTTCGAGTTTTCCCACTTTTAGACACCGGTCCAACTGTCAGCCAAACTCGAGCAAATTGAAAACGACTCGCCTGAAACCGAACAAAGAGGGATTGTTTCAACAAAATGTAAATTCTGTCACATGGACAAAGACTCAAAAGGATGAGAGGAGAGTTCCATTTCTACACACTCCTCAGACAACGACGCATCGTGATGAGACATAAACATTAGAAATCGTGGACGAGATAACCAAGTTCATAAGGGGAAATGAAATAACGTCAAAAGTGACGTGTATCGACCATTCTATCCCTGACCAAGACAAAATAACGGGACTATTCCTCTAATTCCGTAGCGAATGATCTATGTATAGACCTTGGAAGATGGACAGACAGGCAGACAGACAGATGAAGGATGTAAACATCCATCCAAGAAGATGGAGTAATTAACGCCCTCGACTTGGAACAGAGATCTCTTTCTACGAGTTTGCTCATCATTCAATAACAACGACATTGCCACGAGTCCAACATCTCGTGTTCGTTTCACGTTGTCAAAAATTGTTGAAGCATTGAACAGTAATGGAGTATCCGCCATGTCTCGCTTGTATCCACGCCCATGCCAAATTGAAATGGATGGACCAAACTTTTGAAAGCTTCAGTTATCCACGTTGAAATTGAAGCTTCCAAGAATAGACCACAATCATAACTCGGCTTCTAAAGAACTTCTCTCCGCACAAGAACCTTTTGAAAGTCTGGACATCGCTGTCAAAATGAAACGCGTAAAATGTGGATGATGAAAACACTCTCCAAGGTTACCGTGGTCCTCTAACTTATTTATCCCATTTCTAGGTTGGAATATCATTTCCGAGAAGGGAAAAAAAGAGTGGAGCTCGGTAGTGATCATGAAGCACTAGAAAACATTAGGACTACTAACAACTCCTTCCCCGTTTCTTTTCACGTCGTTTGGAACACTGAAGGAGTGAGCTCACGGACGTTCCACAATTCATTTGAGCAACCTAATTAGTTACCCAGTCCTTTGTTCAAATCCCCTAGTTAGCCACATCTTACTTGCTTTCAGAAGACAACGAGGGAGACAGAAACTAGTTTTTGTTCCACAAAATAACCAACTTCCTAGACCTTCACAGAGGAAGATGGAACCAACGAAATGATCACCTTATGTTCAGAGTGTGTTCCACTTGCGTGGAACACCTCCGTCCAATGACGGAAATTAAATTGAACCCGGATCCATGACCAAGTTCTAAGCGGATCCATCAAAACATGACAACCACATGGAGAGGGAATGAAAGAGTCTGGTCAACTCCAGAGTTTTGGGGCCCATCTGGCGTTGCATATTGTACACTTCACTTCCCCCCTCCAATTTTGTGGAAACTCTTGGAAAGAGTGGTTAGGATGCGTTCTTTCTTGAGCGTTATGACAACTTTATTATTGTAGAAGGTCTTCATCTTTATTCAAGGTTGAGAATGGAGAGAGAGCCCTGTTCCATCACGTCCCAAGTGGATCATGATGATGTTCTCGTGCCTCTCGTCTAATTAACACATTCTGTTCATTATGCTTCACCAGGCCCTCGTCTCGATGAAGGACCCACGTGTTGGAACACATCTGGAAGTCTCCAGTAATTAAGGCTCAATGATGTGTACAACATGTAAGATCGGGTTCTTCATCGACACCTCCCAACACACGGATCTTGAAGGTCTTGAAACAAACGAGACAAAAGAAACCGTCCTTGTGCTCAAGGTCATTTGTTTATGCAAGAACACAATCTACATTTTGAATTTCGATCTGTGCCGACTGACATCCTAATACATATCAAGGTCGACAGGAAACGTCTGAATGCTTTGTGTCTGAGGGAGTTAATCCGACCACAGTAAACACTGCTATATGTACATGTACTACTTGTTACATTCATGTTTTCATGGAACACTCGTTGTCGACAGCAACTCGGTATCGAAGGCAATCATCGTCAATCAATTCCAGTAAACCACACAGTTTTCCCATTGAAAGGACCTCATCGCATAAAGAAGCCCTTTATCGTACCTTGGTGTTGGTCCACATGGTTATTTAACCACGACAAGGTGAAGACGTTAATTTGGAGCAATTAATCTTTATTGAGGTCATAAGCCGTGTTCCAATTAAGGCTTCTTTGGTGCGCTCAAAATGGGTGGAGAAGGGGGGAAAGGGGACCACTGAACTACAGTAAACAGAGCAAAGACGCTGCCTCCGAGAAGTTATGCTTGTCAAATTGAGGAACACCCATTTCTGATCCATATCTAAAATGAATAGTGGAACACAAAATCTCTATCCCTCCTTATTTCTAGACCTCCACCGGCAACAAATCATAAGAGAACTTTTCTTTTTATTTCAGTGCTTACAACCATGAAGTTAGGGGATAAAGTCGTTGAGTTGGCGAACGAGGATAATGCTTTTTATCTCTCGACTGGAATCCCAACACCAACTGAGCTCAATTTGACTCAACCATCTGAATGAGATTCTGCGCAATCTGCCACCAACGAACGAATGAACGTGTTTCTCTTCAAGAATCCGTTTCAACTTTCACCATGGGACGACCCAAAAACACAAACGGATAGATTCCAATCAAGGAAGTGCCATTTTCATTTGCTCTGGGCAACCAAAACTGGATGAACAAAAACTTACTTCTGGTCTTTTGTTGTCATTTTTCGAACGTCATCTATTGCTACAGGATTATCATGAATGAGAGTTCCATACCAAATCAAAAATCATTCGTGACACATCACGTTTGTAATTAAATTGTACAAATACCAATTGAAGAAAACGTTTATACTTGGGCAAAGTGTTTTTGAAATTGATTGGCTCATTATAAAACTGATTTTGTTTTCAAGAATGACTCGCCCGCCCAAATTATATTTTCGAAAAAGCTTAATTTGGGTGCCTATTTGATGGACTAATATTGTTGCAATGCATTAAAAGCCAAAAATTAAGTTTTAGATGTACAAGGGTACTTTTTAAAATCATTTTGATCTTTCCGTTAATTTTATCGTCTCCTTTTGTCACAATATACCATTAAGGTTTGAGGAACTGTAATTTAAATTAGCCATGAGTTTTTTGAATAATATTTTTCAATCAGAATTACTTCCCTTACTATTAGGCTACTTCTTATCCACTTTTTCAGACATTTTCTTTTTGTTTCAGTTCGCAGAAATGACACTTTACTAAAACTAGCTCAATGGAAAACCCAAAAAGGATCAAAGAGATTGAAATGTAGAATTTGTTACCACATCAAAACAAAGTTTCCTAAAAAATAAACAAAAACTGTTCTCAACCGCTTTCCTGTCAAGCATCTGTCTTTTAAAGTACATTATTGTAATTAATGTGTTCAGGTGTTTAAAAAAATACTCATTTTTAAATGTTTTCACCAATTTTTCACTTTTAACCTAATATTTACTTACTAAGAATCTCTCATATCTACATTAACGCAAATCTAAAGCCAACTGCAATTCTAGATGACGATATAAAGTTTGGATTTCCAAGTTCTCTCGTACTCTCAGTTGGAGATGGAGAGACAAATGTTGTGTTCCTTGTAATGGAACAGTGATTACGCGGCAGTGGGACAAGAAATTTTGCGGAATGATGTCAACGTCAAAGCGAGAGAAAAAGATAGAGAGAGAGAGAGAGAGAGCACTCCGAGAACACCGCCTAGTGAGTTCATGATGAAGACACATGATGATACAAGAGACATTGTCAACATTGTCAAACCTGCCAGCGCATTTGTATACCGTACTGTGCAATGAAAGTTCCGACTCAAATGCCTCAAAGATGCAGGAAATTTTTAGGACTGCGAATATTTGCCATATTTTTGCTGAATGGACTGGGAAAAGAAACGAAGAAGCTAGTCAGCTAAGCCAACGAGCGCATTGGTCATGAATTTTGAATGGACTCTTTTCTTTCTCTCTCAGAAGAGTCGACTGAACCTCGCCCAGATTGGGACAAGTTTGTGGACAATTTGGCAATCTCAAATGTGAAATGAGAACTAAGAGCGTATGCGAGAACATCAAAAAGAGTTTTTTACGATCCTCTCTCTCTTTCTTTCATTCATTCGGAAGCGAATAAAACATAGGAAAACGTAGACTTCTTTTGATGACCGAAAAGCAACGACGAAGAATCTGCGGCTATTGGGGTAATATTTTAAGGAGGACAAGCAAAGTTGAATGGCATGAATAAAATGCGTTTTGACCAAATATCTGGGAGTTATTGTTTGCATGGGAAAATGTGTAATTCTATCCGAAGGAGGACAAACATTTGGATTACCCACGCGTTTTTGGGCACCAAAGATCCGGTCACCAATCTGCTCTTTTGTTGTTGCTTTGTCCCATTATGAAGCATTACATATTTATAAACTAACCCATTGAAGTCAGCTTTAATGGTCCCTTGAGAGTGAAAAATTCCTTCGCCAACAGGGGGCCTTGTCCCAGTTTGGAAAAAGAGTCCCACATTCACTCTCCCCTATTTCTCCCCTCAAAAACATGGAACCTTTCAACATGTACACCAACTTACAGGGTGAGCTGAGTTATTTGAGCTTTTTGCAATTGTCAAAACTTTCACAATACCGTTCACCATGTACTCATGAAATTGCTCGTATGCTAACCCTTACCCCGAGAAATATAATCATAAAAAACTCAATCTCGCTAAATAGTAATTTAATGTACGTTTTACTTCACTTCGTTTCTTAAAATACACATGCTCATATCGTGTTTCCTTATCAATTATCCATACGTGTAACTTAGGAATCAATAAAAGGGAATATTAATATTTATAAAAGAAGGATAGCACCCAGGAGAAACAGCATGTCCAAGGAAAATTTAAAAAAATCTCAAGCTCAATTTTTTGATGTGACCCTGTGTAAAAACTAAACTTCCATTGCGAATGTTGTCGCAAACTCCGGTATTAGTTCGTACTTCCTTCTCCATCACGTTGTTGGTTGACTATCTGGCAAGCAGGTGGGTAAAGAAGAGATGGTGGATGGTGGACTTGCTCACAAATATGTTTTCCAAAGGGAGGCTTTAAGCCCGTTTTGAGTCCTCTCTAAATCCCTTCCAAACTGAGAAAACAGGGCCAGATTTCGCTTTTCAAGATTTCAACATGGAAAAAAAGAGCATGAGAGTTTTCAACCACATTCTTCGGCCAAAGAACAACATTCGTGATAGGCCACGTGCTACGTAGAAGGTTCAAATTTAGATGAGATGTTGGCACGAAAACAAATTTATGAAAGTTTCACATTTCCGCCAATATCCTTTTGCTCACTGAGCTACCTTTACTTCTACGTAGGTATATTGTACATGCACATTTCTCCAGGGAAGTTTTTTTTAATCAGACCCACGACAAAGCTGCTGGGTGAGTTCACGTTTCTCGTCCTTGTGCATGACTTCTCCTATCCTTGTTTGGCTAAAGCCACTGAAGGGAACAAGTCAGGATATATATAGCACGCAATGTGGACCAACACTGCGGTGCTTGAAGTCATTTTCGCTACAGGTGACGGCCACATAATGAGACGGCTTGATCCTGAGCCCGTTTGGAAAAAGTAGCTAGGCTCACATGGAACAAGGTGGAACAGCTCTAGAACAATTATGCTTATTCATCATTGTCCGCCCTACCATGGGAATGGGAACCAAATAAAAACGTCGAGCTGTTTCCTTCGCTCCATAATTTGAATATTAGCCATGCTTGAGCCTTTCATGACGATTGCCGTTTTACCCGGTTTTACTCGAAGGAGGTCATGGATCTAATGTACAGGATGATCTCTTGTACTTTCGGGTTTTTCATCTTATGAGTACACTTTGTTTGCTCATCGGATGGGGAGGATATCGGGAGCAAACAATGAATAGATTGTCAGAATAAGCAGAAAAGGGACGTGGAATAGCAATATGAGTACGTATATCCTGAAGAAGTTCGACCTTGACACGCAAAGACAACCGGAGAAATGACGAGTACATCTACATATAAATAATAACACCGAGTGTCAAAGGACCATAGTTTGTCAGCGACTCCGAATGTTGAATAATAGTATTAATCCTAATGACAGAGTGCAATCCCAATTTCGAATCAAGTAAAGTGGGTTCTTTCTTTTGACTCGGTTTGGTATGCAATTATAGTGTTTGCACACTCTGAGCTCAACGAAAGACATGATGAGACAAAAGAAAATATCGATTTCCTTTACGAGAAGGTCGACTCGAAGCGTGATCAACTTGTAAATTTGATAAAATATCGGATAAATAAATAAAGGCGCGAGTTATCAAACTCATTCTTGATCATGTGGTAAGACACCCATGATCAAATATGACCATTGTGGGTGGTGATGGATAAGAGTGAATAGAGAACCTTTCAGAGGCGTGCAACAAAACGAGGCGTCAGGTTTGGCATTCCATGAATATACAAACAGGGAAATGCACACTTCATGTCCATCCAAAGAAGTCGGCATTGGTTCAGTGTCAATCATGATTCTTGAGAAGTCGAGGTTCAATGATATAGGACCACTCACAAAAAATGGATCTGTTTGAGGATCCACTAACTCTTTTATTTCGTCGAATAAGCTACCTTAACAACTGCTTCATGTTCTTCACGTGAACAAATGAATATTGAATGTGCTGTATTTTGATCAAGAGATCTAAGACTCCTCAACTTCCACTCGTTTAGAGCTATTGGTTCCAAAGAGCTGAAAGGATCAATTCCTGGGAACCATTCGAATAAAGAGCAAATCAGGTGGATGAGGAAAGAGACGAGATGAGATCAGTGGCTCATTTCAATCTTCGTTCTGCTGCGTAAGCAAAGTTTTGACAGTGGCTCTTTTGGATGCATTTGCGATTCTTTCTTGCCGCCTTGAAGGTCGGATGATGCATTTTATATCCACTAACGTCACGACCTTTGATGGCTCCTTCCAAGACCATATATTTGGCCGAAAGGACAAGAGGGTTTGGGCTTCAAGAACCAAACCTTAATCAAGCAAGTGCTAATACCCCATTTTCAGTGTTCACGGACAAATTTGGAGACAAATGGGAACCATTCAACCCCAGGGAACAGGATGTTTCATGCTCCATAATCGTAGCGGCACCCGTCCGTCATTTGAGTATAATTTGTTGTGACGTAAACGATAAGTTCAGTAGGTCATCAAGTTCCCCCTCTCAGTTCCAATAGCCACCCTTCCAACTCAAAGTTGGCTTTATTTATAATTTTTCACCCTGAAGCTCCTTCCTCATTCACTAGTACACATTCAGTGGGTCTTTCGTTTTTCTCTGTTCGGTGGCTTACTTTTAGCTTGCTTGCAATTCGCCCGAGCTGTTCAAAGCATGTTGAGAAGTCATAAGCTCTGATTTCCTACGGCTCTCCACTTGACTTTATTGACTACTTGCATGATTAATCACCTCCGACTTTTTTTCGAAGACCGCCTTTCTTGAACAAAACATCAAACTGCAAGCAATTCTTCTTGCACACAAGCCACCAGTAATGATTTTCTTTCAAGTCAGGGGGAAAAATCAAAACTTTGCCTGACCTTTTTTCATGGGTAGAGATTGACTGATAAATCTTGAAGTATTCGCAAAGTATGGTGAGTTTATTTATAATAATGCCAACATCGATTTTACTGCCACCATGTAAATGAATCTGTAATGAAACAACTCTTGTAACAGTTCCCTTCAAAAAAGTCAAAGTTTCTTGACTAGCAACTACAAGTTCACTTACAAAAGAAAGCTTACACCATGACTCATTGATGCATGAGCTGTTTTACTCAGTTTAACTCGTTTATAGAAATGAGAACACTTAATTCAATGCAATTTCTAACGCTTTGTTTGCATTATTCGCGCTTCATATTGCCAAAAAGTGAGCCGTTCAAACATCAAACCCATTTATTAGTGTATTGTTAGCTTGCAAACGAGGGCTAAGCTGAAAACTGGACATGCTATTTTGTCCTTAGAAAGAAGCATTTTTGTCAATCCATTAATAACCAAGGTTTTTTTGGCGTCAAGTCATTCCAAGGGCCAAAGCTCAAGGGTGAATTTGAGCGTGAAGAGAGTGCTAAAAGGGTGAACCCATGAGGTTCGAGCCTCGGTCCAACACGAGTGCACTACATAGTACTTACACCCCAGTCAAATGTCATGCTAGATTGCTATTAAATACGGGAGGATCGAGTGTTTTGGAGATTTTGTAACGCCTTCTCGGATTTCTCGGACTTGATGATGTTGAACAAGCATGAGGAATGCCGAAAAGATCCACTCAGACCCTCAGCCGATCTGATCTATAGCTCATGAAGCTTTTGAATTCTTCAGTGTCTTGAATCAAGAACACAAATTTGGGATGACCAGAGACGTGATTTTTGCTCATCAGATTGCGTTCAAAGTGAGAGTGGCCAAAAGATTTATGGGCTTGTAACAAATATTTAGGCATTCATCCGTGAATTGTAGGATCTTGACAGAAAAGCTACATGCAATAACAGCTTGAAGGATGTGATTTATGGGTGCAGGGGTAACTTGAGAAGACCTTCATTATAGTAGTTCTTGCACACGGACGACCGAATGGCAGGAGAGCAAACACCAAAATACTTCTTTTAACTCGCCCGGCCAACGGAAATTAGTTTCTTCTCGACCAATTATTCCCCTTCATTGAGTTCATTTCCACCCCCAATAGGAACCCCGAAGTTCTTTCAAATCTGAGCTTAAGTTTGGTTGTGCGGTGAGCACGCAAGAAGATCGTCAAGGAGTGGTTCAAAAGAGACCTTTGACGGTCACCCAAAAAGGTCATTCTGGCCAGAAAAGTTTATCTCAATGGTTCCGGGACGACCTCCTACTCTCTGGAGTGAAAATAAGATTTATTGGTCAAACTTTCTCTGGAAGAGGCTTTAAAGAAGTTGTCTCAAAGGCAGGGTGGGCATTTTTCGACATCGAGAGCATTTTGGACACCCTAGTGTCCAAAAGTGTCCAAAAGTGTCCAAAAGTGTCCAAAAGTGTCCAAAAGTGTCCAAAAATGTCCAAAAGTGTCCAAAAATACCCAGAAGGTGTCCAAAAATCCCCAGAGGGTGTCCAAAAATCCCCAAAAGATGTCCATAAGTGTCCAAAAGTCCAACAAACGTAAAAGAAAGTTGTACAAATCAGACAAAAAACCAGTTACACTACATAAGTAATTGAATTCTAAAGAATGCATGGTTGTGTACTTAAACAAAAATAGTTCTATTAATGGGAACATTACTTCGAGAAATAAACTTTGCCATAAATTGTTAATAAATTGTTAAAAAAATAAACGTTTTGTTTATACAATATGATGAAATGTGTGTAACTGTTCGAAATGTTTCAAGATTTACATTTTATTTCCTCATCTGTAAACAAGAGTCTTGTCTTTTTTAATAGTAAAACAACACTGCTTCAATTCTTTGGCAAAAGCATTATAATACCCACATTGCAATCTGATATCAGTTTGAGTGTGCTTTATTATAGTTAACATTTTTTTGATAGTCAGGTCAAAAGACTTCTTGCCTCTTGGATGGGAAACACTTGCAACAATGATAAACTTTGGAATATAAATCAAAATACTAAGTAACCTTCTCTTGTCACAAATCAAGACACAATTAGCTTTAAAATGTACTCGCATACTATGTTTAACATGAAGTGTGGTGTGAACGTGTTATTAGTAGTCCCAGTCTCACATTCGTTTGTTCGTTCATTCCTTCAGTCGATCATTCTTTCCCACATTTTGGACGATGCTCGGTGGTCAAATGAAAAGAGTGGAAAGTTTAAATGTCCAGTTTGGCCTTCAAGTTATTGGCTCATTTAAGCTCATATGTTTTGCCTGCACCAAGGCGTGCTGCAAGCATGCTTCCATTATTGACTTCAAGCGTATTTTAAGCCTGCTAGAGCATTTCTTACTAAATTTTGGGTAAAGCATCCAGTACACAGAAGCTGGCATTCGTATGGCGTCGTTTTAGAGGCCTGAAAACGTTAAAGATACGCAAAATGGATGGAAGTCAATTGATGAAGTATGCTTCAAGCATGGATCTCCCAACACAAAACATATGACCTTCTATGTATTAAGTGTAAGTTTCTTATGCTGAATTGACTTATTCTTGCTTAGATTTCGTCAAGTGACGTTTATTTTGGAGAGAAAGTTTGTAGAATGTTATTCTAAAAATGTTTTTAATCATTATTTCTTGAATTACTATTTTTGGACACTTTTGGACACTCCTATTTTTGGACAGCCTTATTTTTGGACACTTTTGGACACCTTTTGGACAGGGGTGGACAAAATGTCCAAAAATCAAATGCCCACCCTGCTCAAAGGAAGGAGGGTCCAGAGCCTCTTGGACTGTAGTTGCTTATTAAATGACTTTTCCTCAGCACTAAACAATCACAAGAGGGCCACAAAGAAAAGGGTTCTCATGTTCAATTTTAATGGAAAAGGCTCTCCAATTTCAGGAGTCCTGAATGTCAAGGTTTTTGGAGCTTTCTTAAGCCCGATGATATTATATGGTGCCTCTATCATATTGATCACCTCGTAAAGTCCCGGGGTTCTTGAAAGCGGCGCACAATCCACAAATCTCATAATTTTTTGCTTTCCTTCGGTTTTCCCATCCTGCTGTTAGTTATACCCGCTACAGAAGTTATCCCCAAAGATGTTGTTAGAAAAGGTCTTCAGGGTCCCATGGACCCACATGCTGGGCTTGGGGAGTTGGGATGGCCATGTTAAAGATCGGGAGATGGAGCAATTTCCACGCCATTCTCATGTTTTATTGCCATTTTCTCCGCAGGATCCAGGAGGCGAGTGATTAAGACGGAGAGTTAAACGTTAATGGGATCTTACGGACTTTTGCCAGTCTTTCATATCGGATTTTAAGGAACAGGGTCGATTCTGCGACAAGGACGAACTAGCGAATGCATCTGTCCAATTACGTAGCTCATCCGAATCCGAGGATGGTTATGGATTTTCCAAATGTCTTTTTTATGTAAATGTTTGTTGAGTCTCTCTCGAATTACAAGAGATCCATTCATCCTCGCTCTTTCTCTTCGGGATCATATGGGTCGACCCGAAAACCAAAGAGAGCCTCCGACCTCCGATTTCGAGGTCGGAGGATGAGGAAACGAGTGAAAATTGGAGACTTTTTCTCCACTTTTTCCCCGGGAAACACGCAAAAGGGCAATATAATGAAAAAAGAGTTAATTTATGGCTTGACTGCCTGAGAGAGAGAGAGAAAGAGAGACCGGGTCGAGGCTTCTCTATACTACTACTACATAGAAGGGTACTAAACCAACCCGGTTCCATTCGAAGTGTGCCAGAAACAAGACAGACGAACACTCGTCTCAAGAGTCACTGTAAGAAAATCAAAATCTATATTTATCTGACTAATCTTGGCTTTGTCGTAATGAGCATGACATTAGAATCTTTCTTTGAACATAATATATACTATGGGAACTTTGGAACAGGTAACGTCTAGACGGACCTCAATTTTTAAAGTGATAACTGTTATGGAAGCGAAAACCGTTGAGAAGGCAAGTTCATGGAAAATTGGGAAAGAACCTCAATCTTCCAGCTTCTGTGTCCCACCACCGCGACTGAATCGAGTGGGTGGTGGGTTCAAGACCTTTCTTTATGTATGGTATGGTCCTTGTGGTTCCATCGAGCAAAGCCAGTCTCACTTATGTGCCTTCAGGGCTCAAGGCTTCTTTTTCGAACCTACTCAACACTCAAACCAATCTCGCAACGCAAAATTCCAAGGGATCTCAGACTCCTTTGAAATAAGAGGCCCAGAGAGTCGAGGAACAATCTGGGACCCTGATTTTGCGAGTGCGCCACAGAGAGCTCACCCAAGGGAAAATGAAAGATTAGTTGGTGTGCAAAAATGATGGTACTTCGCAACAAGATCAGGGGGCTCGGTGTCAAAATTGAACCTGATCATGAGAATCTGGCATGTTTCTTTTTTTCTTTGCGGCAATGGAGAAGACGACCCCCAAGTTTGGTTGATTCATGAGCATATGACATATTGTTCAGTTCAAGGTTATCAAAGGCAATTACTGAGCCATCCCCATAATTATTTTCTTTCTCAATCATGGCGTGCAGCTTCTCGTCGTGGTTTCCCAATCCTTTGAAGATATATATGGCATATTTAGAGCTCGCAAAAACACGTCTACAATTTAAAACCATGGCAAAAACTACAAACACGAGAGAGAGCACACTTACCAACTATTCCTTTCTGGCTGGATTGATATTCACTACCAAGCTTCTCATCCAAATTGAGTTTCACTGGACCTATAGCACATGTGTTCGGAGTTTTAACTACTGTCTTCTTGAGAGCACATCTTGTTCCAGCTTCCAATGATGCTTGACACTCTCTCATCAGTCACGCCGATAAATCATCAAGCACTGCCACAAACCGGGTTAAGAGTGAGTAGTAGTATATCTCTAACAAACACCACCCAGAACTTGTTTTCGCTTCTTGTTCTCACCGTTTTTTCTGCCTTCACTTTTCGCAACTCCGATCTTGGTGATCATGAGTAAGTGCTTCTGTTTCCACTGTTCCACTCGAACTGAATAGCGGCTTTTCTATTTGTGAACCGCTTTCACTCATCGCCCGGTCTTCTTTCTTTCTCTTCCTCTCGTTCACCGGCTGTTCCCTCTTCAATTCCCGGTCAATTTCCGAGCTCGTTCGAAGAACTCCCTTTGGAAGACAGACTCGTCCTCTCAGGTTTGTTGTGAAAAGAGACAATATTTATCTTTTGTGAACGCAACTCAGTTTTTTTTAGCTTACATATGTTTCCAAAACAGACCGCTTTGAAATGTGGGTTAAACACTAATTTCTGAATGACAGGCCTGCTCATTTTTTTTACAGGAGAAGGTGGTGTTTTGTCACACCATTAGAGAATCGTTTTGTGATTGAGAGGCAAACGTTGGGGAAAATGCACACGTCCTTTGTGCGATCGTGCAGCACCGAAAGCCTTGTGCCCATTTATTAAAAGCTCCTCACTCAGTGGGAAAAAGGTCTTTTGTGAGAATCCCACAGTCCGTGCCATCATTTCCACGTATTGACACGATTCCAAACCCCACGATTTGGACGTTGGCAAAAACCTCAAACGAGGCGAACAATTTATGTCTTTCTTGTTTGCAGCCTCAGAAGAGTAACAATAATAATGATGATGATGATGCCAATCATCGTTCCATCTTGACTTTGGGGATGACAAGGAATGACAAATACTATGCAAACTATTTCCGCCGGTCTTTCTATCCATTCTCGAGATGAGATTTTGTGGGTCGATTTCCGTCGGCATTTGCCGCTCTTGTTTTGATCTTTTGGCGATGGATCTGGGGATTGAGTGTTATGGAAATTCGGGAATTTCACAAGATGTGTCTGTGAAAGTGGATCTGGCGGCAACTGATTATAATTGGAGGATGCCAAATCGTCTCAATATTATTGCGATGATCGTATTCACACACCATTGAATTTAATGGCCGTTGGCAAGTGCTCGAAATGAACTTCAAAACGATGAAATGAAGAGCTCCTCCCGAGAGCTTCCAAAATAAACGAGAAGCCTCACTCTCTCTCTCTTTCTCTCTCTATTTCGTCGTTGGAACCTAATGGCACTGAAATGAAGAGATCTTATTCTCTAGACTTTTCGGAGCTCTTATCCAGACTTCAGGGTCATATTGTTTCCCGTTTTGCATGTAATCCCACCGACTAGACAAGATGATCCCCGGCCTCGTTTGGACTTTTCACATCATGAGGATTTATGAAACCTGACAACTCTGGGAACTGCCAGACAAATTACCTCAATAGGGGGAGGGGGATCTTCCAATACCCGACCTATCGCACTCGCACAATATAAAACAAGAATTTTAGAGCCCCAAATGAGATTTCCAGCGCAAAGAGCGATAGGGAGTAAGAAGGGAGGAGGATTGACCCTTGAGCCTGCCTGCCTCCCTGCGTGGCTGGCCAAGGCTGGCCTATCACTTTCGGATCCCCCTTCAACTCCTCTCGTTTCTAGACATTCAAGCGAGCGAGGAACACGAGGGTAGGAAAGAAGTCGGTGAAGGTGCGGCTCTTTGGCTCTTTGGCTCCACGGCCTCTTGGCGATCCAAGTCTTAAAATCAAATCTACCCATAAACTCTCTGAATCCACGACTAGACGAGGATTTTTGAAAACAACTGTGTAAAAATAACTTTTATTTTTGTAGAAACGGTTAATAATGGACGGGAATATGGTGGGTAGATGGATTGTTTTAGTCTGAAATAAGTAAACTGAAATCCGTTGTTGAACACGATGATGTTGACAAATAGTTTTCGTGGAAAGGTAATTGAAGCAATCTGGTTATCCGATTTATGTATCATTTTACCTTGGAGACCTTTGAGTACTTTTATTTGAAACTCCGTTGTACTTCTGTCAGATGCTGAATTGTGGTTGTGAATTGTATCATACACGAGTTATCAACTTCTCTTACAATCATACACTCCTTTTGGTTCCATCATGATTCTTTTCCGATAAAATCGTTTGAAATATTGATGAAGTGGTCCAATGCTCGATGTCTCGTCGGGATTTGAATGTCCAATCCTTGAAGAGCTTGCCAAAGGGGTTTAGCGAGATCGATAGTAGGCTTTAACTCAGCTAGCTGTCTTCATTTGATGAGAACGAAGGGGTTGGATTACCTGAGAACATCATTCTACAGGGTGTCAGACATCACCCTTCCTTCCCTCTTGCTTGCTACAGGATGCTTTAGAAATGGGATATCGTGAACATGGAATGCTTGCCTTGCTCTAAAATCTAGCAGTAAAACATTTTACACGGAAGGAGGACTGATATTGGATGTTGGAAAATGTGAGCCAGAGAGTCTTCTTTTGGCCTTTAACAACTCATGCTTTTCATTGGAGGCTGATGTGAGAGACGATACTCGAAGATTATGTACATTGTTGAGTTTGTCCACTTTATGGATCATGTTGAACAAGGAAACAAAAAAAAATGGAAATGGAGATCAATCGGCCAAAAGAACAATATCCACAGTAAGAGGGGTGTCGATAAGATTTCCACTTGACACTTTCAAATTCCATATCCCTTGGGAAGTCACCCAAACAAAACATGTGCACGAGGATAATGCATCAAAACTTGTTCACCGAGACAAATTTGATGTCAAGTTCCAAATGGGTTTCTGTCCATTTTGAGACTGTATCTAATTGAAGATGTCAATGTGTCTATGAGATCTTAAGATGCACAAATTAAACCTTTTTGGCAACTATTACACAAGAAGGTTTGTTTGATTCCAATGAGAAGTGGGCAACCCTGACGACTTCTTGACAAGAGTGCTTGAGGGTTTAGGAAGGCTGTCATCATAATTCTTGCCTGCCATTGACAGAATAAGTTTTGCTAGCTCTTCAAGATCCCCAGGGAGCCAAGTGCAACTTCCCTCATTTCAAAATTCCCCCGAGGGTCGAGTCAGAAATCGCTGAAACACACTCATATTGAACGGTCGTCACATGTGCAAGAGTTCAATGTGCCCACAAAAGCAACATTCAGATACATGACTAGGGAAATGAGAGCAGAAAGCCTTGATTGTGGGCGCAATTTGCATCCGAACCAGGATTTCCGACCGACATTGTTCCTTGGGACATCTTGATGGAGGGCACACATATGTACGTAGGTAGGTAGAGTAGAGGGTCATGCCTGGCCCTCTGAAAGCGGTTGGATGTCATTGGCAATGAGGGGAGATGACTTTTTCCCTTACCCCGCTCGTTAGGAGGAATGCGAAATATGAAGATGGGAGAAATTACCTTATGTGAAATGGAGAGGAATTTCTTTCCCCTTTATCTCTTCACCCTCTGGCGGGAACAATGGGAGAAACAGTGCTGCTGTCTTAATGTCTGAGGGACCTCGAACGACTCTGGCTGGACTCTACATACTATACGTACTCGGCGAGCATCCATACGTTTGTTCTCCGTATCTCGTATTCGAGTGTACTACATTCTGGCCGTTGTTTCGGGATCTCCTCTTCGGTTGAGCACAAGGAACGAAAGAAACAGAGGAAGGGGGCGATAAAGTGCGAGCGTAAAGACTTCTAATGGGAGCGCTATTTTAAGGGGTGGTAAGGGACAGACGGCGAACAGGGTGAACAACGAGTTTTTAGGAGTTACATACTAGATTAAGTAAGGACCATGTTGCTTGCCCATTGATTTGCCATTTCGACGGTTTTTTATCAAACCATTACTATTAAATTTGCGATCACACATTCAAAATCTGAAGCTGCGTTATCACCGAGTTCGGAAAAACATGTCTTTTGTTGCTTTGGGATGCATGCGTAATTTTTCATAGCGACTCAATATTAATGAAGAAAATGTCACTAATCTTTAACCAGTCAAAACACGTTCTTGAAATCGTGCAAAAAAAGCCTTTGCATTGATTTGGGGCCAAATATAACAATTTCCACGAGCTTGGTTCTCATTATAATTTGATTTCGAAGCTTTGATGCTGCTTACTCATCTTGGTGGTCAATGCGTATAAATTGTATTTCCCCCTTTTTCACTACTACCCTACGGCACAAAAAGTTAAATAAACTTCGAGATCAAATCAGATTAACGTCTAGTGTGACATCTCGCAACACCAGAAGCTGAATTTTGTTGCTTTTGATTCACCCTGTGAATGCGGAAAGACGCTTGAGAAAATGTTTTGGGAGGAAAAGGGGTTGCTGTTGTTGTGTTGTTCCTCGAGAGTAGTTATCTTCATTTGAGGAATGTCATTTGTGCAAATGTTAAGGTGATGAGGCTTTTATTGCACCAAAGAGCGCACATAAATTCCCAAGGGTGATGATATTTTTTTGTGCAGAACTATAAAAAGAGAACTCGCCATGTCCATCCCGGCAAAATCTTGATCCTCAACCCTCCGTGGAACGGGCCAATCTTCCAAATCGCGAATCCCAATGTCTATCTCCCATTTGGTCCCTGGCTTTTCCAAGTCAAACCAAGGAACAAGGGCTTTGGCGTGTTTGGATCTCAATTTCACTACAGCAATGCACTTTGTAATTGAACTGCATGGTTTCCAAATCCCGGACTATGCTATCTAAACAACCATCTAATCTGTGAAATAATCTCAAAATATGCAAAGACTTTTTGAACCCCCCTCTCCTTTTGAGAACCTCTAGAAATTATGGACCACAGACATTCAACATTGGATTATGATTGCAAAACAGAAAAGGCTACTGACTTCTCAAAATCGTGTGCCTCAGTGGAACCTTTCAGTTGGAACTCTCAAAGTTCGTGGCTTCAAAGTGGAAAAAATCGCGTAACAAATATTGTCAAGTAAGGAATGGAACAAGTTGCTTCCTCGTCGAGCTCTGTGAGTTTGTGAATCGAGCAGCAATGTTGGAATGGCTTGTCCCTTTCTCTGTAAGCACTCTGGCCTTTATTTCCATGCTCAACCTGGGCTCATCCCATTTCCCTTGAAGTTGCAAAGTTTTTAATAGCACATAAAAATGGTAAAATCGCCAGGGCAGACCCGCTTCGGGCTACGGATGTGTACATCGTGGACCGGGGCCAGACTTTGAGTCTTCAAGTTGTCAGAACTTGTACAATTCGAACCCGACCCACGTCCAAACTGGGGAGCACTTTGAAAATATGCGATATGCTGGGGGATTAAAGAACAAATTCTCGGACTATGCTTCCTGGGAAATTTGAAAATTAAATGGGAAAACCTAGTTTTCTTCATTCATATTTTTATCGCCATGGACGAAATGAAAGTATGGTTGCTCAAGAATATGCCAGATTTTATCCCGAATATGATGATTGCGTTGGACGGGGAATTTTCTCCCGTTATAAAGCGACGAGTTTGCAGAGTCTCTTTATTTGAATGACAGCTTGGGGAGTAATTTTCTAGGGAGGCTTTCTGAACTATCAGACCATCATTGGTCGAACTCTCCGTCTGTTGCCTTCGGGCTTCACAAGGAAGGAACCGTGGAACTAGGGAACAAGTTTTGTGGAACAACCCCACCATCAACATCACCTCTGGCTTTACCTCTAATCCTACTAAACCACGACCAACTTGACTCATTAGACAACACAGGGAACTCTTTGGTCCAATTATTTATGGAAAGTGTTCACCTGGCAATTACTTAGCCAGACGTGGGTCCAATTTGACACGGAGGTTTGAAAGTTATTTACTAGTGATAAGCAGGCTTTCTGAAGTTTGCAATTAGAGAGAAATAAGACTTCTTTTTATGGAAACTTTTCGATCAAAACTTTGCAAAGGCCGTCAGAGACTTAAAAAAGCGGCAAAATGGAAAGATTAAAGCTCTATCACTAAAAAGTTTTAATGAAAGAAAAAGGTTCAATGAAATTGGCCCCTCCATTACTCAACCCGTCGAATCTCGGGAGCGAAAAAAAGTTTCCATGCAAGCTCAAGGTTGGATCTTTGCACTTTTTACTTTCGTTTCAACTCAATCCTCGATTGAATTGGGAAGCAGACACCAATAAAAGATTTGAGCTCATGGAAAAGGCAACAAATAACCAGCTGAAATGTCTTTTGGAGGCTCCTTTAATCAAGACAAGTTCATCTGGCAATTTTTCAAGTGTCCTTAAACTAAAATGAACTCAAAAAAATGCAGGGAAAGAGGGATTCAAATTTGGTCCCGGCTTCCGACATGCGAGAGATGGAACTCGGTTTATCCACTCGCAAGTTGGGATGGTGGGCCAAACTGGGCGGGCTTATGTTCTTTAAGCTCCGTTAACCTCTGTCGCATGTCTTGACTACAACCTAGTTCCATCCTACTAAAGACTATTATAAGGAGCACGTCAGTGTTGCCACATGTTAAAACTGGCATACCGTAGTTCTCGTGGAGTCAATCAGACGAAAAATTAAAAAATCGAACAGTTGAATAGGTTGAGTGATAGGTTGGATGCAATATTTGCGATTAGTTTCGGTGTTTGATTGTGGAAAGGGTTTGGTTTAGGAACCCTGAGGATCCGTTTTGGCCCGTGTAGAGGCTGGAGAGGCTTCTATCTGACCTGCCTTCTTCATGAGTATGAACTAGAAATCTTTATTAGAAGAAGCAATGAAATGTCGTTGTAAAGGCGTGATACCATCTAACCACTGTTTGCTTGCAAAGATTTGCAAATTGGATCCGTAAAGTTTTGGAATTAAGGAATGGGCTCTTGACACAACGAGACGCTTATCTTTGGTCTAGATCTCTAGTCAAAACTAAGGCTGCAAGTGGAATCAGAATCGGGGAATTCGTGCGTACATAGAGGAAGGCATGGAATTTTCTTTTTCGGCTCTCCTAGCTTCTTCCTTAATGCAGCCGTTGCTGTCGTTGAAGGAACACATGCATGCACAAATCTTGCTGCTTAAGGAATTTATTTTTGCAACTTTTTAAACAAGGTTCCGGCATATTCTAAACGATCTCCAACAGCGTTCACATGAAACAAAAGGTTGCCTTAATTTCCTCAGCTTTTTGGCTGAATAGTAATCACAACTTTACATCCACTGTAGAAATGTAGGCAAGCCTAACACTTTTGAGGGCAACGTTTGCATTTCCTGCAAACGAAGTTTTACCCGTTTATCTTTGTTAGTGATAAAGAATAGATATGAAAATGGAATCAATGAGTTCGATTCAAAACTGTTTAAAGGAGGGATGGAGAGGAAAGTATATCATCAATCAGCCGACGAAAGTGCAAAAATCTGGGTAATGATAATTTTCCATGAGACCATGTAAAGGCATCTTACTCTGCTTGTTTTAAAGAGCACCCCCAAGCAAAAGTTTCAAACTTGGGATCTATTATAAGCTATTATAAATCATATAACTCAACATACAATAAAAATAATAAAAAATAACAACAAACCCAACAGGCCCCCATCTAAATGGTCATCATTATAACATGTCAGTACATGAAACATTTGCATGTTACATGTCTTGTATGTACATATACATAACAATCCAATGACGGAGGCAAGTCCTTGCAATAAAGATTATTCTTATAGAGATGCATACAATGTTGTTAGAAATTCCTGAATGAAAAATCAATACTGTTTAAACATGAAACCATTCAGACATGTACTTGTTAGTCAATCTAACCTATTTTCAAACAAACCTTAAAGACCGGTCGTGAACTCTCCAAATTTTCTCGAAAATGTGAGTTTTCCAGCTCCCAAAGATCCTCTAAACGACAGCGGGTAATTTAATGAAACTTTTAGATCCCGGAATTATGTTGTGTGTTCTCGCACCTCTTTGTTTTACGGCCATTACCGTAATCGTTCCATCTCATGAAAAGGTTCACCGGTCTCGCTTCTCCGCGAAGAAAGATAATTAACAGTCCCATTTCTTTCAGACCTCACTAATCTCCCATCCATTCGTGACCACAGCACCAACACGCCCCCTACGTATTCTACAACACTCTTCTCATCCCCATTTTCGTTCCATGACGAACAGGGACCAATGCAATGAGGAGGATTGGGAAGGGGGGCTTTTCTCCCCATGAAACCGAGGTGTCCTTCCTTTCTCTAGAGTCTTTATTGAGTTGGTTGAGACCAAGTTGAGGGGAAATCCTCGGTTTTCCACAGAGGAATCTTTTACATTGTGGTTAAGGGGGAGCGATTCTGATTAAACTCATGCCTCCCTCCATCGAATTATTTTCTTTTCCAGTAATGTGGAGAATTCTCGGTGAGAACGAGGACAAGGGGGATTTTCGAATCTTTCAGTGACCTCGTTAGGTTATTGATAAGGTCTTTTGAGCATCCGAATCAGAAACGGGAAGAATGTGTTGGTACACTTTGCATGGTGAGGTTCAAGGAGTAAATAATAGATAATGGTTCCATGGATAGTTTTCGACAACTAGTAAACCCTAATTGCCATCCCATTGTTTTCTCTGAGTATGGCTTCGATTGATGAGGAAAGCTGTCAGAATTTCAGAAGAAAAACGGCTCTTTGTTTGTTCGAAAATTCCTGAGGAAATGAGAAAATGTCCAGAAATAGAATGTAACTCCGACAAGGCAGCGAGTTGTGATATCTGGCCTTCTTCTGGTAGTTCAGAGCATCCCATAGATTCTCGATATTACGATATCACATGCAAATGGCAAAAATGCTTCATGAAACTTCCAATTTTAGCCTTGACAGCTCCATTTAAAGTTTCTAAAGCTCACCAAACAACACGAAAGATGAACGAGAACGGCGAGGCCAGTCTAACGAGCACCAATTGTACCGTTGTAACAGATGGAAGGTCATTTGTTCGGATTTTTCGCTTATTTTCTTTCCCTGGTTCAGCCCACTTAGGACAGCCGGTTCCTCCTCCCATCATCACAATGGTCCATACCGATCACACATCCTTCCACATTTGTGGTAACAACGCTTTGGGCCGGGATCGTATATATATCCACCTTTCTTTCATCGTTTCATGTGGACAACGTGCTCTGGTAGCTCAAACACACTCACACAAAAGCGTGTTCTATGAGCTTTGCTTTGTCTCGCTTTCGGGGAAGACAAGTGATTTCTGGATATCTAGGGTTCTTATGGACAGGGATGTGCGGGGCTACTTTAGAGTGATTGGACAACATGGTTGTGAAAATTCATTTCTTTTATCAATCATTGTTATTGAAGTCTGCTTTGGTGAGCTAGGATGGTTTGTTCCTTTTTTTCGTCAAAAGGAGAAGCAAAGGCATGTAGCATAATGTTACTAACGTAGAATAAAACTGGTAAAAAATTCAAAAATAATTTTTTTTTCCATGCATCTTTAACTTAGTTGCTCTTAGTATGACTAAACGTGAAAAGCAAAACACCAAAAATATACATACTTGACGTTTATTGGCTTCTGAAGTCATGTACCGGGTGTTTCATAATAAATGGAACGAGAAACCATGTCCGTAACTCGAAAATGGATGATCTTACAAAAAAATATAAACCTCAAAAAGATGCGACAGATAACAGTTGTTAAGATATATATGGTTTGTTCCCTTTATTTTCGGTTTTAACCAAATTTCGGAAGGGACCAAAAATTCGAAGTCATAAAACGCTGTGTTTTCAGAAATGGCCCTTCACTCGCCGAGAAAAATCGTCGTCGCTTGAATATTGCACTTGGAAGAAATTGCTATTTCTGATTCTTCAAGCCAAGTGTTTATCAAATCATATCCAATGAAAGTGAGGTTCTTAGACGGTTTCAATCACGAGGTATAGACGGCATAATTAGGTGTTCCGTTTCTTTTGAAACACCCGGTAAAAAGCAAAAAATGTATTTTTCAATCTTTTTAAATGTGGAAGTATGAACCGAAATCATGTGTTGGCAACTCTATCCATGCACTAGGTCAACCAAGTATTAAAGTATTTGTCTTGCCATAAGCCATAAATATGCATATATTCATAATATAATGAGTGTACGAGTTTCTGTGCAATAAAAGAGTCCATTGAAAGTGATCTAGATATCCAGAATTTGACATGTGTTATGATCAAATGACATGGCCAAGGAACCATTTTGTAAAACCGCCCTTAACCGATCATATGGCCACTTATTGGCTCTTCCCTCTCGCTCTCTCATCCTCTCGATGGGGAACATGGAACAAGGAACGCGGTACAGAATGGCCCAAACCACCATCATAATCCAGATGGTCCGAGTTTTGACCGGGGTCTAAACAGGTTTTCGAACACATTTCTAGCTTCACAGATTACCCTGGAAGTAATTTGGAAATTGTTAATATTGAGGGAAACGAAACACCAAATATTTTTCCCAAAATATTCAACGAAATGCTAAAAGAACTGAAAGAACGATATAATTCCTCCTAAAACAGGTTATAGAGATAAGAAAGGCCAGCTGAGAGTGCCCAACTATCCATTTGGTTATCTAAAGACTCCAGCATCTTTGTTGAGGCCCCTAGAGCCAGAAATGAGCGGATCTTTGGGCAAAATGAGCCGTTTCCATTAAGGCACCATGTGGAGAAATGAGTCGAAAACATCTGTAGCCAAGTGATAAGCAATGACCTTTGGCCAATTAGTCTGTGGTGGATCAAGAAGGGCCAGGAAATTTCTCAAGGACAAGCCATATGGACAATTACCTAAGCAATGGGAACCACGGTGGCCTTCACATTTAAGATTCAGCAATTTGGCTTTCTCGCATTGGAATAACACAAGCCACGTTATAGAAAACGATTCTGATCTTTCATCTATTGGCTGTAAGCAAGGCTTAGTCCTTCAATGGTTTCGTCTCATTACGTATGGGGTAATTAATCACATTTAGTTTTCCTTTCTTGGGAGGAACATATCGGTGCCCGAACAATTTTCGAAATATTTGATTGGATATGAAATTCTTTGCTTTTCTATGTCAAGAAATATAATCAAAACAAAAGCTTAAGGGCGGCCTTTGCCTCCTCCAGTCATTAAATCACTTATACGACATCCTTTAATCCAAATACGAAGCGTTTAGGAAACCATGTCCGTAACTCAGAAATAGCTGATCTCACAAAAAATGTTCAAAGAGACGTGGCATGTAATGATTTTTAAGAAACGTGTGTTGTTAATTTCTTCATGTAGCTATATTTTTTATTTCTGTCATTCTTTGGGAGGGAGAAAAAAGTTGGAATCACGAACGCTCTTTAAAAAAAAGACTATTCGCAGGAAAATCGTTGTCGCCATAACATTGAACTAGGGTAGAATTGCTTTTTTAACTCTACAACCCAAGGATTTGGCAAACCATATGCAATAAATCGGAAGTTCTAATCACGATCAATCACGAGTTTAAGATGATATAGCTAGACATTCCGTTTTTTGTGAGGGCACTTTTTCGATTATTAATTAGCAACACATCTGGTTGAAGGCACGCAAAAGGCCCTTGTTGGATGTATCTTCTCTATCGAATGAGCGTATATCCTATTTTTGTCAAAGCCTTCAAACGAGTGTTTGTTTTGAATGCCTGGCTGAATAGTTGGGCCCTATCTTACTCAATCATACCTAAGATATTGTCAAAAAATATTCATTCACTGCCTTGATCTTTTGGCGCGCGGTAAATAGGTCACAAGGTAAATAGGTCACGGTAAATAGGTCACAGTAAAAAGGTCACCGTAAAACGGTCACGGTAAAAAGGTCACAAGGTAAATAGGTCACGGTAAAAAGGTCACAAGGTAAATATGTCACGGTAAAAAGGTCACAAGGTAAATAGGTCACGGTAAAAAGGTCACATGGTAAATAGGTCACGGTGAAAAGGTCACAGTAAATATGTCACAATAAAAGAAGTCACAAGGTAAGGAATTCAAAAGCAGAAAAAGGTGCAATAAAACTTTAAATTGAAATGATATTCATAATTTGTTGTTGAGCACATGGACTGTATGCAATACAATCTATGTACAGATGCCAGTACAGTTTTAATTTTTTAAATCTTCTCGTGTTTTGACGAAAAAACTTTTTTATACAAATTTTGTACTTGAAAGGGTCCTTAGTTAGAAGTTGGAAGAAAATTGTACCGATACTTATTGAAAATTTAATGAATTATAAATACAACAAACTAAAAAAGTTATATTGGATCTAATTATGACATGAAATACCTTGCCCTTGTGTCAGCAATGTGTTTTTTTTAGCTGGAGAAGTATTTCTTTTATTCCAGAATCTTTTGAGGCCAGTTTTGAGATATAAAGGCAATACAAAACACTTACTTTTGTACTTTTATAAGAGCCACTCAGAAACACAATGTGTATGAAAGGGTTTGAGGTATGAGGTAAATAATTGAAACACACTTTTTCAATTATTTATTACTTAACGGAACTTTATTAGTTTAAGGATTTGTCATGAATTTTTTTTGAAGTGCAAGTTGTATGAAATACCCCAAAGGTATCATGACTTGATTATTATAATCCAAAGAAAGGGTGAAAAATGCCGCCATTTGGGCTGCCAATCAAGCAAGCCTCGTGATATTGCAAGAAAAGGACTTATCATTAATTCAAGCAATAATTAAAGATGTTGGTTTGTTCAGTGGATTCGCAAGAATAAAATCTTATCTTGGCAATGACAATCACGCCATGGTCAGGAAGGTGAGAATGGGTTTTAAATGAATCCTCAAGAACTTCAGTAATATTCAGAACCCTTTGAATTTGACCCCCACATTTGCTTTTGTAGTATTCTATGAAAAATGTTAATTGAATGTTACAAAAATCGCCTCTAGATGGAGCCAAAAACAAGGGCAAAGTCCCTTGATTTCAGATCTATCCTCAACTTCGATTTTTGGTGTTAACTTTTGAACAGTAATAACTTCAAATAACCTACAACCTATATTTTTGTTAGAGACACTTCTTATTATTTGATTTGCTGAATTATTTGTTGCTATTTAGTGTCATACTGACGTTTCCTTAACGTCCAGTAAAGCCCACGATTGATAAATTGTCTCAACCTCAGTTAAAGTATGATGTTCAGCCCAACAACATTATGTGTTTGTAATGATTACAAGAACTTTTCTCGTGTGACCTTTTTACCTTGTGACATTATACTGTGACCTATTTACCTTGTGACCTTTTTACCGTGACCTTTTTACCTTGTGACCTTTTTACCGTGACCTATTTACCTTGTGACCTTTTTACCGTGACCGTTTTACCTTGTGACCTTTTTACTGTGACCTATTTACCCTGTGACCTTTTTACTGTGACCTATTTACCTGTGACCGTTTTGCTTGTGACCTTTTTACCTACAATCGATCTTTTGGCCATAATCACTTTTGTGGCCAATTTCTATAACGTTGCTATAAAGTCAACATCGACTTATGACAAATTCCTTTTACCAATAGCGAAAAAATTTACTTACAACTGATTTATTTGGATCGAAATGAGAATGAGGCAAACAGATCCTTCACAAGTTATTTTCATTTCTTCGTTGAAAATGAAAAAGAAGCAAATTAGTCCGAAACGCGCACTTAAAAAATCACCAAACCTAGGAATGACTAGTTTTCAAATTTGACAATTAGATCAGAAATTATGCTTCTACAATGGCTAATAAAGTTATTGATAAAAAATTGAATTTTGTATGTAAATGAAGCCTCAGATAGCCTACATTTACATTACCTGTTTACGAGAGCTGAAGATAATAATTGATCATGGTCAATCCATGCCTTCATTTATCAATATCAATTGAAATTTATCAAATCCCATCGAACACACAGTGTAGGCTTGGTGACTCACAAATTTGTTCGGAGTGTAATTTCTCTGTTAGCCCTCTACATTCACATTACATGAACACAAACTGACCAAAAACACCACCAAGTGGCTCCTGCCAAACTTGAAGAGCATCATTTATGAGTGACAACAGCAATTTTCTGCTTTGATATCAGTTTGATTTGTCAAAAACAAAATTTACTAAAATATCAGTTAACTAATAGGTACTACTCTGATTATTTAACTGATAACTGGTTTTCTTGAAATACCAGATAATTTACATGCCCTAACTACCAAGCAACGTGTGCATCATGTGAAACATGCATGTAAATGGTTTTAGTGCAGTTAACTGAACTGACGTACAGAACGAATCTAGCAGCGTATTCTTGGTTCCTTTGCCAAAGTAGAGGACGGGCCAACGAACATACCTGAGTCAATTGTAGTACGGCTTTTCTTACCCTCGTCCCAAGATGAAGTACAGGTAAAGTACTGGTGGAATAGGGCTAGCGACACCATTTGCTCATGATTTAGAAATCCTGATTCACGCTAACAAAGTTATGTCAGTATTATTTTACTGGGTTAATTTGCTTCAACTTTTCTATATTTGACAATATTTGACTTATGATGATGATAAGTAATAATAGTCAGCTCAGGCAGAATTGCGCCACAAAAAATGACGCGCTCATTGTTGCGCTCTGCGGATTCACAAACTAGGCCGTATACATGTACGGCTGTGTCATTATTTTCTCATAATTTTCAAAGGTGGATGTACTTAGGTAAGTGAAATGTGATCTCAAATTATCGTAAAGAGTCCCATTGACGGTACTCTTTCACTAAAGATCTTTACTTGAAGAGCCTCTTGAAAAGTGGCCCCAAAACTCATGTACTACTAACTACTAAGGTCCTTTGGCTTTTCAGTGACGTCAGCAAATCGAGAGGGCCAGGAAAAAATTATTCTCCAATCAAATGGCTATATTGGCAGAGATCCACCAATTTCAACTTCGGATATATCTTAATAAAAAAAACTTATTATTTAAAATATGGCAATGCCAATGTGACATAAGCTGATTATTGTTCATGACATTATCTAATTTGAACATAAAGAATAAGTTTTAAGGCACGTTCTCCAATCCCTCAGTCACAATACAAAGTTCTTCAAGATTGCTTGATCCGTGAATACAACACAGTAATGAGGGAGGCTTCATCTCTCAAAATACTCACCCTCATACTAATGGTTATCGACCATCTAAAAGTAAGGTCCGAGTTTCAATAGTATGGGGTGCTGAGCGAGGTGATAACTTCAGACAGGTTATGAGATGAAAACCGACTCCTGAGACTTAAGAGTACAAGTAGAATCGTTCGAGAGTGAAGATCTCTCGTCGTTGGGGTTAATCTTCGAAGGCCAAATATGTCGAACGGGACCGAGGATGTTCCCTTGCAGGACATCCCCGAAGGTCGAAGTGACCTAGCCATTCTACAAGGCAACATGGATGCCTTTTTTCTCATTGTCAATGGGTTTCTCATCTTCTTTATGCAAGGCGGGTTCGCTTTCCTCGAAGCTGGAGCCGTTAGGTAAGTCGATTTGTCTTATGTAAATTAAACTAGACGATCTATTAATTCTTTATTGTGGAAACCTTGACAATTTCAAATATTTCAGAACCAAAAATACCGTCAATATCCTTATCAAAAACATGCTGGACGCCTTAATTGGCGGCGTAGCTTATTGGATCTTGGGCTGGGCAGTAGCTTATGGAGCATATGGGAATGGATTTATTGGTGGTTCCAACTTCCTCAGTGTCCATATGGATTATGCCAACTATCCTATGTGGTTCTTCCAATTTGTTTTCGCAGCTACAGCCGCCACAATCGTATCAGGAAGCATTGCTGAGCGATGCCAATTTTTCGCTTACTTCGTTTACAGCATTCTAATAACAGGTAGGACAAGGCACTTTGTAAACGCATCTTGGTGGGTTAATTGAACGAACTGAAAATAACCGCCCTGCAATGAGCTTCTGAAATTCTTTGGAGACAAAGCTGAGCAAAATAAAAAATCTGCCTACTACAACTTTCAATCTGAAACAATGGCTTTGAAATGAATTTTCACGTAAAACCTTGTTGGGAACATATTAACGTATTTTTGAGGAAAATTTAGTGCTTTTATTTTTGCAAACCTTTGCAATTTTCCCTTTTTTTGAATTTTTTTACCATAAATAGACGTTTGAAAGGTTGTACGATTCAGTTGAATTTAGGGTTTACAGGTTCAATGTCATAAGGAGTAATGAGGGGAGAGAAAACGAAAAGAGACAAAAAAATATTGGACAAATTGACATTTCTTCTCATTTGTATCAAAATTTTGTTTTCTAAGTATCATTCAGTGGGACGTACGACGAAGTGTACGTTCAGTCAAGTACTACGGACAAGTTTTTGTTGTTACCGTCGTCAGATAACTCATCATTAGTGATGGTCAAAAAGGGCAAATAAACGTAAGCTTTGTGGACAAAACTCGCACAATAACTAATTTAATAAGTGTAGGAAAAGGTCAAAATGACAAAAAAATATCAATCATTAAATAGCATTGGATATTTTCTTATCTGCTGCTTCCTGTTTTACAAAATTGGAGAGAAAAAAATCAATTTGATGTTGTTAACAACTCAACCTTTGCCTAGCAGTCTTGAAAATTCAAAAGATATTGTTCATTTCGGTTGTTCGAAACAAGTTTATTACTTTTGATTTAGCTTAGTAAAAAAAGATAAGCCAAATGGAAAATGGAAACACCTGACCATATGATAATAATCTGACTTCCCCTTGATTTTCACGACTTATGGTTCTTTTTGTCCATATCATTTATCCTCTTGCCTATACTCAATTGTACACCTTGTGTTTCCGAGTGGCTTTTCACAAATACAAATACAAATTTGAGAATATACGACAAATAAGTACATTTCTCAATAAAGGAATAATTTTACTGCGGTCGGAAAAAACAAATATTTAGGCAAAATTGCACTCTAAAAAAATGGTAAGACCAATTTTCATTAACATTTCCATCATTTTTGTGCTGACACACAGAGTGCATGAACTTTTGTATTGAGTATTATATAAAATTTAGTTTACAAATTTGAAGTTTCCAAACTGACATAGGTTCAGAAATGAATAGCACATTGTCAACACTGTGAGGATTGTAGGCCGAATTTTCGTAAAAAAAGTATTGTAGAGGTTAATGCAAAACTGAATTTTTTTGTTATCAAAATATTTTTGCGTTTTTTGCCCGTTCCTACTCATCATATTCGCTGATTTACTGATATTTTCTACATTAATCTTTACCTGAGTTACTTATAAATTTTCATCTTATTCAGTATCCAAAAGAAAAAAACAATGTTAAACAACCTGATCCAAAATATAAAATTTGTTTAAGGTTCCCTCAATATATGGGCTTCTTCAATTTTCAGCCTGGGTTTACCCACCAGTCAGTCATTGGGCCTGGGATGGCGAGACTCCAGGGTGGTTGAATAGCCTTGGTTATCAAGATTTTGCAGGCAGTGGCGTGGTCCACTTATTAGGTGGAACCTGTGCTCTCGTCGGCTGTGCGATCATCAAACCAAGAATGGGACGCTTCGATGGCAATGGGAAACCCCACGAAATGCCAGGCCATTCAGTACCATTGGCTGCCTTAGGGGGCTTCATCCTACTGTTTGGATTTCTAGCATTCAACGGAGGATCTCAGGTATTTTGAAACCATAACCTAGCCTTAAAGGAGAGTTCTTTGCAATGTTTCGACATTTGTCCACCATAATCGATACCACTTTAACGTCTGTTCGCCTTTCAAAGTACAAAAGTTGAACGTACCACCCAAATGGTTCAACAAGCACGTCTATCACAAGCCAGGGTTAAGACTAGAAGTAATTTCGAAAGAAGCAAAACACGCATGCAACTACTCAAATGTTTTTCATAGTCGCGTTGTTGTTCTTGATTTCAGTTTGTTTGAAGAGAGTTGAATTGTACCAATTGAGAAAAGTAGCATCACAACGGTCGTAAATTGTTTGAGTAGACTCAGTGGACAAAGAGCTCAAGATCGAGACAGAGAGAGTTGTTGGGCGTGCAATGTGCAATGAAATGCTTCATTTCAGTTTGAGAGCGAATCAAGTTTGGGTTTCCATCAATCGAGTTTGTGATAGGATCATAGAATAAGCCGAAGTCATTAGTTTTGGGAAAAAATATATTGTCAAAACTTTTTGAAGGGGCTTTAACTGATCTAGAAGTATCAAAACTTTGTTGATTATTGAGTGTTCATTTTTGCTTTGAAGTATTATCAAGGTTTTGAACACGTAATGTTACGGTTTTGAAACGCATTCAGCCAAAAAAGGCTCTATTGATGAAGATTTATTTTGTGTTTGCACATTGTTAGTGGATCTCTTGACTAAAATCTTCGGTAGATCCATCCACACGTTTGGAAAGCCTTGGTTAGTTTAGTTTGGTCGTGATCCTCAAACTTTCAATTTGCGCTTCGTTTTTCAATCACAGTTTATGTAAAAAAACTTGATCAAAGATGGTTATTTCTACTCCATCTCAACGGCTTCTTCTGTGCTTCTTCTATTGCTCCTCTTAGCTTCTAGACATGCTTGTACCATACTTCAAACTACCTCAACAATTGACCTATTGTGTTGGTTGTTGAGCACGAAGCATATCTAGGAGCATAGAAAAAGCTTATGAGACGGCGCATATTCAGCTTATATAGCAAAACTGGATCGAGCATGGTTATTTCTACCTCCTTCCCATATGCTTCTTCTATGCTTCTAGATATGTTTCTACCAAACTTTCAAACGAGCTCAAGTGGATTATGCTAGTTAAAGCATAGTAATACGCAATAGAAGTATCTTTGTTAAACCGTGTTTCGATCACAAAATTGGAGCTCTTGTACTGAGACTATACTTGAGCATGGTTGCTATAGCTTGGTTCACTGAAAGAAAAACATAAATAACTACGAATTTGCAAATTATTATACAAATTACATTTAAGACTTGTAAATCGCAAATAAACCTCTTGTAACGCGCATACTTCATTTGCCCGGTATCTGCACACCTACTTACGACAAGCCCAGCAACTATTCATGCGGCTTTTCAATCTTTGCATTCTTCTCGATCTAGATAGTTCTTTTTGAATTGCCCGTTGGAATCCTTTAGATCAAGTAAACTAACTAAATTTCCATTTTTTCTCAGGCCTCAATTTCGCAAGATGGCGATGCAGAAGCCGTTGCTCGTGCCGTAGTCAACACTATCTTGGGCGGTTGTGGAGCTGGCTTAACTGTTTTGGTCATGAACAAGTTCGTAGTGGGTATTCATTGGAGTTACTTGATGACCCTCAATGGAACCTTGGCTGGTATGGTTGGTATGTGCGGCGGTTGTAATGTGTATCAACCTTGGGCAGCCATTGTTATTGGGATCATTTGCGGAGGAGCCTTTCTTTTGGTCCATTTTACCATGCTTCGAATGCAATTGGACGATCCTTTGGATGCTGTGGCAGTTCATGGAGCTGGTGGTGAGTAGTCTGACTAATTCGTCCTTTAGAAACATTTGGATCTGACACACTTATTCTTTAGGTCTTCTTGGAGTCCTCATGGTCCCATTTTTTGCTTATGGAACCGGTATATTTTGGGTTGGACACACGGAAGAAGCGTGGCGATCACTGGGCATAAATCTTCTTGGTGCTGTGGCCATCATTTCTTGGAGTGGGTTTTGGTCTTTATTGATCTTTTACCCATTAAGTTACTTCAAAATGTTGCGAATTGATCGTGAGACCGAATTCAGAGGCAATGATCTGGTCAAGCATGGTGAATCTGCATATCCCGCAGATGCTTGGGTGGAACTTCAGTATAATAACGAGGGAACTAGTAATAGTACACCCCATCATATGAGTGGAACCGCAGGAGATCGAAAGATTTCCAAGTCTTCTTTTAATAATGCCAGCGAGATGGTTCCTACTCATTCTGCATTGATGAGTGGATTGGGAGCTACTTTTGGATCTGCCATTATTTCTGGCGAATCAAGAACGAACGGAGTCGATAATAAGGCTTTTGGAAATTAAATGTTCAATATCTAAAATGAAAGACGCAAAGCAATTCCCAAATATGATCGATGTTCCACATTGCGTATACCAATAAACAATCATCTTACACTCTTTGATGACGGACATTAATCTTACAAGTGTTGTTGGAAATGATTTAAACGGAAAAGACGGAGGTTCTTTTTATAATCTCGCCATCCTAGGTTAGGATTGAGCATTCTTCTAAATGGTCCAAAGTTGATGGATTGTGGTTCTTCTATATAGTCATCATCTTGGACCCGCTGTCCTTCAGGAACATTCTCAGCGGATGGAAAATCTTGATCACCATAAACAAAATCAGTTTCTTCAGCTTCAGGATCTTGATTGGAACCTTCTTCCAAGTGTTTGGAAGCAGGATCCTTAACAATTTTTCTTGCCAATGTCGTTGGAACACTGTTGGAACGAGTGGTTGTTTTTTGTATTGGCACGTTCATCTCTGATTTGTTTGTAGGAATGAGTGGACATGAACCCGTGGAGTTATCACATGAACTAATCAACTCATGCAGCATTTCCTTGTGATAGTCTTTCATCGCGTGGACCAACAACTTGACAGGGTGGCTTGAAGTTGTGCTGGAGCTTAGTTTTGGATCCTCATCATACTTTGTTTGGTTATGAGTTGTCGTCATATTTTGGTATGGTTCAGGCTTTTTGGTTGAATTGCTAACCATTTCCAAATATTCTGGCTCAAATGTTGTTTCTTCGACATTTATTGTAGATGTTTGGAGCGACTCCATTTTTGTATTGATAGGAATCTCTGTTGATGGTGCCAAATGAAATTGTCCTTCAGTGGCATCATTCAAAAAAGTAACAACGCTTGATAGATCATAGTCTGGATCAGTGAAAGACTGAGCTTTAGTGGGTGCCACATTTTCCGGACGACTTGAATAAGCAGACTCTTGGACTTCGGATTCATAATTTTGTGAAACTGGATCCAAATCCCCAGTTCTCAAACGAGTTCTTTGTTCCAAATCCGGAATTCTTGACGCAATGTTCAAAGGGAAACGCGAGGAAGCTACTGTAGTTTGCTCTTCGTTTATGGTGGTCATGGTTGGATCATCTCTGGTCACAAACAAGTCTTCAGGGGACCATGGATACTCAGAGGTTGCTTCTAAGGTAGATTCAGGCAGTTCCAAAGAAACTTGGGATTCTTGGTTATCTTTTCCTTTTCCTTCCTCAATGATCATTGGATTCTGATACATTGAAGGGATTTGCTCGTAAGTTGGATCCCAGTGTGCAGGATTCGTATTGGAAAATAACTCCTCTTCATAAAGACTAATGAGTTCAATCAGCAATTCATGTATTCGTGCTTTGTTTCCTTGAAAATGAGCATTCCAGAGTGGATATGGGAATTCAATTGGTGGCTGTTTTGTTATACCCTAGATTATAATAGTTTTTTTAGGAACTTATTAAAGAGGTCATCATCAATCAATTAACCTTACGGCAAAATGGTTCTTCAAGGAATGAGGTTTGGGTACAAAGGATTGACAATACATCCCCATAACCTGAAAAAAAGAAAATATTTGGGTTTAACGGTCCAAGAAGAAAATTTGCATTTGTTTTTACTTACAATGTTTGCCGTGAAGAATAAGATGAAATTCATGGCGACAGACAAAATTGAATTGCCAGACAAAGGGAGGTAAAGAAAACAATAGCCTTTGTTTGCCAAAAGTAACTTGAAGCCGATGAACTTGTAGAAAAATATATGGCAATTGTTGTCACGGTTTCTTTTTTAATTTTGAAATTATTTTCATTGAATCTATATCATGAAAAAATCAAGAAACATTTCTTTCACTCGCTTTTAAAAAGCAAGAAAAAAAGTCTTTTTCGTAACTTTAATGTATTTAGATAAATGTATTCCAAAGAAAGTGAATTCCACATTGAATGATCATAGAGCCATAGTTGCATTTCTTTTAAGTATTTCTTTGCACGAAAGCTCATTCTGTATGATGTTTGCCATTTTGTACATCTTTGAAAAATTCGATGCCGTTGCATTTTTTGAATTGTCTCTTTTGGGCTGGTTGCGGAATTAAGTGTTTCTGAGATTTTAAATATTTCTTTTCTTTTGGTATAGTTCTTCTCCCAAAATGGTTGATTCTCCTCCATATTTCATAGCGATGACACCAATGACCTTTTTTGGACTCTGCAACAAAAGGAATATTTTTCCATGTAGGCTTAGAATTGCAACTTTCACATTAAATCGCAAAAATCATGCTCAGATAAATTTTGGTTTGAAATTTCAAAGACTTTTTTTATTTATGCTTCGTAATATCGATCGCAGACAAGCACCATACTGTCCTTGAAGCAAGAACTGACGGGATCCAAATAAATAAGATTTTGGGTTAAAAACACTTAATTTGTTTTCGCCAGTCTTAAGGTTGAGGATTTTCATGTTTCAAATCAGACTTGTGTCCCACAGTACCGCCCATAAAACAATTCGGACCTATTACTTCTCTCCCTGCTTTCAGAAACAGAAACAAATCAAATCCAGTTTCACAACCAATAGCTTGTATGTTATGATGGCAAAGCTCGCTAGTTGACTTGCAAGTTTACTTCAGAGTGTGCTTGCCTGGTTTTCTCCAAAGATTTTGCTTTTCTCGAATGTGACGGTCCGTTTTGATCTTGAAATTCCCGAACATTGATGATTGTTCGCTCGCTCCCTTTCAAAGCTGTCACCTCCTGATTTAAGCTACCCCACATTTCTCCTTTTGTCTCTTCCTTGCACCCTTTTCAACTTCACGCTCACGAACAGGTCAGGCGGTGGGCAATTTTTGACAGCGAATTCGAAGAAACACTGAAAGGAAGTTTGCTTGGAGTTGGTTTGATCGGCGTTGAAGTGTTTGAATGGGAATGCTTCAACGACGCTGGAGAACTTCCCTCTTTGCATGCTTCCAGTCATGCTTCTTGTTGATCAAACCTTGTGTTAAGGTCAAATAATGAGAAGGTTTACCTGAAGTTGACTTGAAGTCAATGCTACTAGCACACCTTGTTGCACTCTAAACATACCAGCTATTATAGTATGCTCTACATTTATTCCTTTTTTACGCGAGTGTGTGTAAGAGAGTGTGCTTGTCTGAGATGTTTACAATTAAATTATGTTTTGAAAGCTTGGTGGTAATGCCGCAACCGACACCATGGAAACAAAACGAAAGCTCATTACCGAAATGTTGTCACGCGGGAAAGTTGCGGGTAAGTCGTCTGGTTTTGGCACCATTATTGGAACCCTCATTTTATGATCATTAGCTTTAAAACTTGCAAGCGCTTGAGGGGGAACGCAAAATATTGGCCAAATGTATGACAATCAATAAGATCAGGGACAACTTGATCCAACGTAAAGGATCCTTTTCAAGCTCCAATGCGCTCTTCTTCCCTTGATCACTTTGATTTTGATTTACTACGAATTTTGAGGGGAATCCCCTAGAACTAACGTGAAAATGACATTGACGTAAGTCAGACCCCCACGAGACTCACTTTAGAACCCACATTATCGCCCATTGAAGGAGTACCCAACCATGCTTTTTTTATTCCTCGTTTTTCAGACGCTTCATCAAAAGCGACCAAGAAATCAAGTCAATTGTCCGACTTGACTTCGCTATGAGGTTGCAATTTTTCTCATTCCCAAGGTCAGAATGATCGTAAAATGAGGGTTCCAATAACGGTGTCAAAACCAGACGACTTACCCGCAACTTTCCCGCTGGACGACATTTCGATTATGACCTTTCGTTTTGTTTCGTGTGTCGGTAAATCGGCGATTGTAAACATCTCAGACAAGCACATTCGAAATTGTGAAGAAAATGAAGGGATGTTTTAAGCGTTTTTGATACTTTTATAAGTGTTCGGAATTTTATTGGACATAGGGTATATAAATCAACTGATGAATACAAAACCCATGAGGTTCCTGCTGAGAAACTGCGTGCTTAAAACCTTCAATATTATCAAAAGTGTGGCCATAGACCACTGAGTTTGCAGTCCTCTATGGTGTGGCCAATTTGCGCATGGATTGTCACCCAAGAAAGTGTCAAAAAGGCCAATAGGAAGCTATGTTTCAATTGGAAAGTCGAAGTGATTTTTACTTCCTTCTCAACAAGAAAAGTGTATGTATGGGAGCAAATGTCACTAAGTTTGATCTCATTTCTCAATCATACTTGGTCAGTTTGATGAAGATATCATAAAAGTGTATGTAATGGAACAACAAAACATTTTTGAATCCTAAGGAAACATCAATTGGCCATTGAATGATGGATTATTGACGCTTTGAATGTTTTTCCCATAAGTTATGTATCTAACACAAGATTATTCCTATTCATATTGCCTTTTCCATCAACTCACAGTTGTCAGGTACGAGAAATGGCACTAATATGGTGACAGGCCCTCACTCTAGCTCGCTCAACGTAAGACAGTGCTCAGTTATGCTAAGGCGTAAAAGCGATACGGCTTACTTGAAATTGACTTGAGGTCAATGCAACTAGCCCGCCTTGGCAGCGCAGACTTAACATATCAGCTACTAAAGGCATTCTTATCTTTTTTTGGAATACTGTTGCAACTGTTTTCATTGCATTAAATTTCCCGGGCCTATCTATTGCTTGTGAATTCTTCAATCTATTTGTGAATTTAGTCAATAGCCGATATGTTAAGCGTGTGCAAAGGTGTGCTGGTAGCATTGACTTCAAGTGAACTTCAAATAAACCTTCTCACTATTTGACCTTAACATGAGGTTTGATCAACAAGAAGCATGACTGGAAGCATGCGAAGAGGGAAGTTCTTCTGCGTTGTTGAAGCATTCCCATTCGAACACTTCAACGATCAATCGAACTTCCTTTCAGTGTTTCTTCGAATTCGCTGTCAAAAATTGCACACCCGTTGACTTGTTGTTGAGCGCGGGGTTGAAAAGGGTACAAGGAAGAAACAAAAGGAGAAATGTGGGGTAGCTGAAATCACGGGGTGAAGGCGGTGAAGGCTTTAAAAGCCTAACCGATCATAGATGTTCCGGAATTTCAAGATCGAAAAGGACCGTCACATTCAAGAAAAGCCAAATGGATGGAGAAAACCAGGCGAGCACACTCTGAAGTAAACTGGCAAATCAACAATCGAGCTTTGCCATCATAGCATACGAGCTAATATGTTTTATGACGAGCCTCCGAAGACTTCAATTGGGTCTTATTTTAAATGAATAGAGTGGATTGCGATGAATATTTCTCATTGACACTATCTTTCACTTCATACAAACCTTCCCTAAATCAAACTTCGTTGTGAGTGTATCATAAAGTAAAGCAATTTTATTTGCAGCAAATATTGTAAATTCATCACAAGCTTATCAACAACATGAGAATTCTGACTTAATTGATAGCAGAAAGTAGCACCCACCACATACTCAAGCAAAATTAACTTCACATTTGTTACACAGTTCATGCTCATTTCTTTGTGAATGCAGGTCATTTAATGAACACAAAAGCCTGATTTCCGTTTCATTCTGCAAATGAAAAGACACCCGTTTTTTGCCACCAAAAGATCGTCTAACAATTTTGTGAATAGTTGAGCGACGACTTGACTTTTACTGCAAAAACTATTTTTTACGTATTATTCGATCTTGACGTTTCAATTTGTTCAATTAATATTGCGTGCAGGGGTCGCCTAACATGCATTGGGCAATTTCAAAATATTTTTTTTTACAAAAAAAATCATCTGCTCATAAGAGAAATATTTTCAATTTTCTATTAAATTTATCATTTTAAACTTTTGCAACTTCAAATTTTGCGCATAACTGCGAAAATCGAACGCGTTAATGCGCTACAAGTCCACAGCTGATCTTGTTTTGAGTATTTCTTCTGTTGTTCACCGGCTTGTAATTTGGATTTTTTAACTAATTCTATCCTCTTGCAAGATTTGGTTTCTCATGAATACATTTATTTTAGTGATCAACCAAAACTCTTTCGGTCAAAATTTCGGTTTTGTTTATTCCCAAACAAACCAAAAGGAGACATGCGCAATGAAGAATGGAGGATGACAATAAAATTATATATATTTTTGGTCCAAAACCTCTGACAACAAATTTTCCTACTTCTGAAGTATGTTATAAACCAACTTTGAGCATATGAGCACTTTAAATTTGACCTTGAATTTTACAGGCATGAAATTTTGTTGTAAGTTGCTTTTGTTTGCATTTGGCCTTTCTTCGACCAAAACTTTCGCTTTCGGTTAAGAGCACGTTCGGTCCAGCATTCAGTTAAGAAAAAAAAAGTGTAGGAAATCAATTCACCGTCACCAACTTTCACCTCACTTAAAATAATGGTTCTGGTTAGAACACTATTTTATTGTAGTGCTCTAGTTCTGGTAAGCTTTCTAACGCAACAAAACTAGACAAGGATCATATTGCAACACTATGCAGAATATGCAGTATATGCTATGCAAAAATGCAAAAGAAAATGCAAATAGAGCTCTAAGTTAAGGAAAATTAGGACCACATTAAATATCATTTGTTGAATAAATCAAAATTAAGGGTTATTAAGACCATTGAAAGCATTAATTGCTCTTGATTTTTCATTAAAAAATTAAATAAAAAATTATGTATAAATTAAATTTTTAGTGTTGTAAAACTTTGCGTTTTGGGTCTGAAAGATCTTCCCTTGAAATTTGTTCTCACACTTTTATTATTTAACTGAAAAATCATTGGCAATAATTGAAATGCAAACGTCAAAGAAAAATCTTAAGCCTTCAAAGCTAGAAGTTTTCCAACATGGTGCTCAAAAAATCCTTCTTTGCCTTACTTGCAATATATCTTTCAACTAATCAAGGAATAGCACTTGAGGAGTGAATACTGTAGATGTGATTGATCACTAAAACCTCAGCTGAAACTCAATTTCAGCCAAGCATCCCGAAGGGAAAATAAGGAAAGTTGTTAAACTTGCTTAGAAATGTCAAAGGCAAGAAAATATTAACGTTATTTGCGAAATTACAAAATTTGGGAAAGACACCGAATTTCGACAACACTACCAAAAGTGCAAATAAAAGAGAAAAAAATGCCAGAAAAAGCACCAAATTTAGACAAGACGCCAAAAAATGCAAAAATGCATTTCAACCAAAATCATAAAACAATGCAAAAAATTGTGAAAAGTGAATTAAAATGAATTTACATAAAATGTGCAGCCCTCAAAAAACTGCAAAATCCGCCCACCACTCATCAGTACTCAGCAAAAGTCCGAAAAACACATCAGTTAGTAACTCCGAGGTAGGTTTTTCAAAAAAATAGTCTCTGATTCCGTCATTCCCATCCCCTCTTTTGGTGATTGCTAGTTGCAGGAGTAATAATGGGAGAGCAGTGGTAAAAGAAGTTTCGCTCATTCGTCATCTTCACCTTTTTCATATCTTTTAAAACGTATCACGGTGTTCCGAATGGCTTTTTAGGTTTGAATCAAAATACCCCAAAACACCATGGCACTTTTTGGACCCACAATTCAATGGGGAACAACTTTACTTTTATTGTATTATATAAGATTAGGTCCAGGGAAAAAGTTATATACCTAAAAACCTATTAAATATAACATTTTTGAACAAACTATTTAATCCATATTTAGAGACCATTTAGTTACCTTATGAATTCAAATTGAATAAAAATTCATTCAGCAACAGCTGAGTTATTTGACTTTGAATGGTCCATTTTTGACCCCAAAAAGCCGAAAAACGCTACAGTTATATGAAAAAACAAATTCCCAAAGATTTCACATAGTTTTTCAATATTGGAAAAATTAAATGATTTTTTTCAGTTTTGGAACTTATGTCAAAATAGCTCAAAATATGAAAAAATATCACTTAAAATGCACTTAAATAAGATTTTTGGAAAGTTATTTTCATAACAATTTAAGGTACGCTATGATGTGTGTTGTGCCAAAATTACAAATAAAAATGTCTAACAGAGTCATATCCAAAATTACGATTTCTAGAAGGACCATGTTCAAAATGGACTAAAATCGAAACTTGAAACTAACCGATTTCTTCAAAACTTTAAATTATTACCCAACTTTGAGTGTCTTTGATACTGCAAAAGTTTTTTATTGGAAAATGTATTTTAAATACCTTTTCAGTGATATTTTTTCTTATTTTCAGCTATTTTGACATAAGTTCCAAAAGTCAAAAAAAATAATTTATTTTTGCAATATTGAAAAGCTATGTGAAATCTTTGGGAATTTGTTTTTTCATATAACTAGCGTTTTTCGGCTTTTTGGGGTCAAAAATGGACCTTGTAAAGTCAAATAACTCAGCTGTTGCTGAATGATTTTTTATTCAATTTGAATTCATAAGGTAACTAAATGGTCTCTAAATATGGATTAAATAGTTTGTTAAAAAATGTTATATTTAATAGGTATTTAGGTATATAACTTTTCCCTGGACCTAATCTTATATAATACGATAAAAGTAAAGTTGTTCCCCATTGAATTGTGGGTCCAAAAAGTGCCATGGTGTCTTTGGGTATTTTGATTCAAACCTAAAACGCCATTCGGAACACCGTGGTATGTGACCTTATTGACGCATAATTGATCAAAAATTTACTTATTCAAAATGCATAGCCTATTTTTCTTGTTGGTGTGAAAAAAGCTCCCTTAACATAGCAGCCATTAATTTAATACATTTTTAAGTATGTCTCTTCAAATTATTGCATCCTGACGCAAAAATTCATTGCATTGGTGGAGGAACGTTCTTTGCATAGGCGCCAATCAAATTTCCAGCCGGTTCATAGTTGGCTACAACGTATGTCCTCCCAGACTTGGCCTTGGCTTTGCCAATACCCATCTTCTTGGAGCCTTTCCAAATCACTTGAGTAAAATGCCCTGTGCCCATAGGTCCTTTGTCAACGCCAAATGTATATTTCTCAATCTCTGAATACCACTTTTCAACAGGAACGGATCCAGCTACCTAAATAAAATCGATTAAATTAAAGTTAAAATGCTGTACTTTGCACAAGACAATTAAGGAGACAGTTTACTTTAGCTTTGGAACTCCGATATTTGTAAATGTTCTCTCCATATGTTCCATCGGGGCGATGTTGGGATTTGTCTTCATTGGCTAATTTCTTAGCCCATTCTTTGGCGTAATTACAAAGCTAAGATTTAGGAATTAATCAAGAGATAAGTCTTGTCGGCCTGAAAAACCTTGATAAATGATTCATTGTTATTCATACCTCTGGGCTCAATTTCAAGGACTTGACTCCATGCTTCTTTCTGTACATGTTATGAGCCGTCAAAGCATCTTTGACAAAGTCATCAGAATCATCTTCATCAGAACTACTCGCTGATGAGTCCACGGCAATCTTTGGTTTACGTTTGCTTTCAATGGCCTTTTTACCATGTTTATCAGAGCTGTCAGATTTCACCTCTTTTCCATTGACGTACGTTTTAGACTCAGTGATGGTTTCCTTTACTTGCTTTCCCTGAAACCATATACAGTATATTAGGGAAAAACATGAAAACACACACATTCAACACAAATCAATTTTTTCAACAATGCTTCTGTAGAAATGGTCGGAAAATCGATACTCCGGAGTTTTTTGTTTGTTTATCTCTACATTTCAGTTACTTACGGACACAATAAGAAATTGTAGAACACTTCTTGCAACTTTAATGGATCTCTTTTTTGCAAGGTTAAATCGAAATTACACAAAAAATGTTAATGAAAGTACTCTTTCTTTTCTTTCCTTTTAAAGTACGCGAGAACTTCACCTGATATTAAGGGCAATCTGGGAACATCTTTCAAATCTGTAATTTTTAGAGAGGGGGCCAAAAATATCATGTTGGATGATACAGCTTTGCTTTTCAGTTAGGGCATTTTCTTGAGTTACACAAGTATTGCACGCACAGATAAAGTGCAAGAAACAAACAACATTTGTTTTTAGAAAACATATTTTCAACTCACGTTAGGGAGCGTTTTAACGATTGTCCTGGTAGTTTGGATCGTTTGGGTCGTGTTGGACGATCCAGAAGAGTAGCTTTGACTTTGCGACATTGTGCAAGTTTATGGCTAGTTAGAATTAAGAAATCAGACACAGTATCTGGAATGTAAAGATCTAACACGAAACCGGAACTTGACTGTTGATAACTGACGGAAAACACAAAGATACGATGCTTTTGTGTTTGCATGGATTTCTAAGAGTTTTTATCGGTGTTAAAAATCATTTGTATTCTGGTGATGTGATATATTCGAAGAAATCTTGTCCCAATTGATAGTAAAGATGAATTCATGAAATGAATGGATGGGATTAAAAATGTTCCAAGAACATAACCAAGAAATCCCTTTAAATCCCTTTCATCGCTTAAAGTTGATTCTTTCCGACCAAAATGTTGGTAAGAGATTGCAAATGTGTTGACATCATATTCATGTTTGATTAAGGATTAGTTAAGATTCCGAAAATACTGAAATAGAAGTTAGAAACTTCTAGATTAACGTAATTCATTCTGAAGTCTCCTTAAACTCCACGAAGTCTCTAACTGTTGGAAACAAGGTAAAAAAATTGCAACTATTTTATAAAAACCAGATTTTTGCTATTTCAATATACGTCAATGATAAAAAAATGACACCATCACGTTTACTGCTCAAGATATATAACAGTTACACTGGCACATCTAAGGCCCGATTTTGGTACATGTGAAAGACTGGGATTCACAAGAAAGGGGTTGGTCGGGGGATCAACTTTTTCGATTTATCGTCTTTACCCGGGGATAAACGGGATAAATTGGGGGATAAACGGGATAAATGGGGGGACAAGCGTGATAAATGGGAGGATAAACGGGATGAACCGGTGGATAAACGAAATAAAGCCAATTTTGTTCCGATTTTGACATGTTTGAATAGTTTTTGGCATCCCTGCAAATGGCCGATCAAACTAAAGGCTTAATATAAATAACAATAAAATATATTTACAATATTTAACAGAAATAATTGTTATATGTTATCAAACTAAAAAATATGTTATAAAAAGCCTACAATTGACAGTACTTGTTGAGACGTGATGAAATTGAAGAAATCTTCCACATTTGAAGATTATCAAGGTCACAAAACTTCATGCTCAGTGAATGTAATACAGAGACACAAAAATGAACTAATTTCTAGAAATAAGGGTAATTTGTTTGATAAAGGAGGGAATTCCCGTTATTCCCAGAAGGAAAATCCCGTTAATCCCAAAAAACGGGATGCTTTATGGATGAGATAGTCTACCAACTAATCCTACAATATTCCTACAAAGCAGACAGCCTTTATCAGATTGCAGTTGCAAAATTGGGAGAGGCTCCAGAAATTAGGGCTGTACAGTACTCAGAGAGGGTATGAAAGGTATCTGATACTGTATGTTTTCAAGAGCATACATGGGCTCTGTCCTAACCCAGGCTTTGAGGTCAGTTGTAGTGATCGTACAGGTTTTACTTGCGTCTTGAGAGCACCTCCAAATCCCAAGGAATCTAGGCTAGTTCGATCAATGAAGTCCTCCTCTCTTCTTTATCGGGCTCCTTCATTGGTCTATATGTTGCCCATTAGTCTTCGTCGGGAATATGCACGGTAGGAGCACATCCTCTAGAACCAATTAAGGCAGGATTGGACAAATTTTTAAATACTATTCCTGACCAAGCCACTATTCAAGGGTTGAACAGATCTGCCAACAGTAACTCAGTGGTAGATCAAAGTTCTTATAAACGATAATTATATAAATCAAATTAATCATTAACTTTGTTTACAGGGAATCCCTTTCCTTGTAGCGGTAATAAAAAACCGCCCGCCACCCCCTCCAAAACAAAATCGGAAAAAATGAAAATGAAACGGAAAATAGCAAAAAATGAAAAAAGGCCCTGAATTTTCCCCAACTTGGGACCATTTCCAATGTATTTTTTCAAAGCACTGCTAATAGATTTTTGTTGTGCTAAATTTCCACTCTTGGATGCTCTCAGTTAAGAGAATAGTATCAAAAATACTAAGAAGTGCGGAATTGGGCACCATGTGCATATTTTTGAGAAATTGCAAGGAACAGGAACTGTACAGCTCCATAGAACCAGTACACGGTGTTCTGAATGGCTTTTTAGGTTTGAATCAAAATACCCAAAGACATTATGACACTTTTGGGACCTCAGTTTAATGGGGAACAACTTTATATTTATTATATTATATAAGTTTAGGTCCAGGAAATAATTCATATACCTAAAAATCTATTAATTATAACTTTTTTTAATACACTGTTTCACCACTGTTTCACCACTGTTTCACCCATATTTAGAGACCATCTAGTTACCTTAAAAATTCAAATTGAATAAAAATTCATTCAGCAACAGCTGAGTTATTTGAGTTTGAATGGTCCACTTTTGACCCCAAAAGGCCGAAGAACGCTACAGTTATATGAAAAAACATATTCCCAAACATTTCATAAAGCTTTTCAATATCGCAAAAATAAATGGAATTTTTTGAGTTTTGGAGCTCATGTCAAAATAGCCCAGAATAATTGAAAATATCACTTAAAATGCATTTTAACAAGATTTTTGGAAAGCATATTTCATAACTATTTAGAGTTCGCTATTATGTGTGTTCAAAATACTTCAATCCCTCTTAATAGTACAAGGTTTTGCTGTGATTATAGGGGGAACTGCTTTCTTCAGTCGAGAGTGTGCAAAATGTACTTCTCAGAGGGAGCCACCTGAAATGCGAGTTAAAAAAAAAGCAAGTCACTTTGAAAGCGACATTGTTTCCAATCCGCGGGCATGCGTTCGAGTGAGCGTTCTTTGGCGGAGCTTTTTGAAAAAAGCTAAATGGAGGAATGATTGTTTTGAGAAAGTAGAACGCACGAACAATTTCTCTTTTGTTTCAGTTTCACTAAAAGTTTGTTACACTGATTTGAATACGTTTGTTTCATTTCATTCAACTCTAATCGAATACGTAAAATCTATTCGATGAAGGCGAAGCCGTCACACTCTCAAGTGATCAAAATGACACCTCGCGGGTTAAACAAGTCATAATTTGAAGCTTAATGACCAATTACAAATAAATATGTCTAACACATTCAAATTCAAATTTACGATTTCTAGAAGGACCATGTTCAAAATGGACTAAAACCGAAACTTGAAACATTAACCGATTTTTCAAAACTTCTAAGTATTACCCAACTTTGAGTGTCTTTGAGACTGCAAAAGATTTTTTATCGCAAAATGTATTTTGAGTGACTTCTAAGTGATTGATATTTTCATAATTTTGACTTGTTTTGACATAAGCTCCAAAACTCAAAAAATCATATCTTTTTGCGATATTGAAAAGCTAGTGAATATAAAACATCTTAAAAAGCGGGCGAGGCATGGCGTATTCCATACTGTATTGGTTTTTGATGCGGATGACTAGGGTTCGATCCCAGCTGACCGCCACCCTCCAAACTCAACTCTCTGGAATCAAAATTTAGCATTGAACCGTCTTTCAATGCAAACAACTTTTAATATACACCATTAGTAACCCAAAAGTGGCAAGAAGTAGGGATATTCCTTCATGGAACACCCATTATCAGTGATGAATGACTCCTTAGTAAACAAACATGTATCTTAAAATTGTTTATTTTCGCGCCTTTTTGAGCTTTGGACATTTTTTGTCAGATAAACTATAACGCTCTAAGATAAACCATATCCTCGTTGCGGACCATTTTTATGAAAACCTCGGTAAGGTCATTGTTTTAAGAGCGCAGTTTTGAAACCTTAAGAAAACGAGAAGGCGTTAAAGTTGGCTTGAGTACTTGACAGATTCAAACGACTCGCCTCAAATTTATTTTCCTTTGTTTAAAACACAAGTTCATGAATCACGATGTCTTGAGTTTCCACCTTTTTTTTAAAATATCACAATCGTGGCTGGCTAAGCTTCTTTCAGCATCAAACACTAGTTGGACGTTAAAAAAGGCAGACTGAAGACTGAAAAAAATGTAGCTAGTCTTGCTTGCAGTTCGTCTTTTATTCGTAACGAAAAATACCCTTAAAATAGCTTAATTTATTTTCGAAATATGTCTGTTCAGGTGGATGCATCCTGGTGGAAAATTATTGCGTGGGTGGAGGCACATTCATGGCATAGGAGCCAATGAAGTTTCCAGCCGGTTCATAATTGGCCACAACTATGATTTTGCCAGACCTGGACCTGGCCATGGCAATCCCCAAATTCTTCGTGTTTTTCCAAACGACCTGGGTGAAATGTCCAGTTCCCATCGATCGGGGTTCCACACCAAAAACGTGATCCTTAATCTCCGAGTACCAACTCTCAACGGGGGCGGATCCCGAGACCTAAAATCACTTTTCATGCTAAACTTTCCGAAACATATTGATTTTTGAAATAGTGTTTTACCGTAACATTGGGGTTGGAATTGTAAGACATGTAAATGTTCTCTCCATAGCTGTTACTTGGACGGTGATAGAATCCGTCCTCGTACGCCAATTTCTGTGCCCATTGGAGAGCAAAATTGCACAACTGAAATGCAACAATGAGAGCTAGATACATGCAGAAAAAAGATGCAAAAAAATCTACAAATCGTACATCCGAACTCAGTTTTAAGGGTTCAACTCCATGCCTCTTCCTGTAGTTGTTATGGGCCTTCAAGGCTTCTTGTGCAAATCCACCCGAGGATTCCTCTTCGTCGGAACTACTTGCTGAAGAATCCGCCGCCGCCACAGCTGCTGGTTTGGGTTCGGCTTGAATGGCATTTTCGCTGGGATTAGAGTTTGCAGTTGTCACCTCTTGGCCATTGACGTATGTTTTAACCTCAGTGATAGTTTCAGTCACTTGTCTACCCTGAAAATGCACATAAGGGATATATGAGACTTTTTTACTTTGTGGATTATAAGCAACAATTACTTGGTTCGAATTCCGATGACGTTTTATATTAAAGGACACATTATGATTGGAGTTTTCATTTCAAGTTAAAAAAATATATATATTTCCTGTTGCAATTTAATCCAAACATTACTGCGCTGTTTAAAGATCCATTGGAAAATGACAGGGCAAATGAAATGTTGATATTTTGAACATTGAGCACGTTTTTTTTCCGAAATTTTCGTTCGTCAGAGCAAAAAGTGTTCTAGAAATCTCCTAACATACGTGACAGCTATTAAACTTTTGCAATATGAGCCGACCTGTTTTATTTGGGCAGCCTAATCCAAGAAAGATTTGCTAGCAGGTTGGGTGTTATGGAACTAATGAAAAACTCGATTAAACAAAAATATAAAGTCGTGTTAACACCTTAAAGCATAACCCAGCCGTTTGCTTCATTTATCAATGAAGCTTTCATTCAATCCAGGGTAAGGTCTTGAATTGAACTAACGATTCAAAAGTGAAAGAAAACGAAGGGTTATGGTTTTTTAGGGATCACTTTGTGCCATGTACGCATGTTTTCTTTTCCTATAGCTGTTGTGAGCCTTCGAGGATTCATGTGCAAAAATATCAAATTTTATTTCAGGTCTATTCCATTTTTTAATTTCGTTGCTCCTCTTCAGAATTTTGGTATAAGTGCCAGTACTCCGTCAATTCACAGATCAAGCCCCAGACTACTCAGTGCTAGCTAAATAAGCAGACTACGGCGACAGTAGTTTGATCCGTGACCTCTAGATGACTCAGGCTGTATTTTCTTGATTGACTCTGAGACGCAAACTTCATAAAGGATATTTGCGTTACACACAATGCAACGCACTCTACGAGCTTCATCATGAAGCACCCTTTCAAGAATAACTCCAGGTAATCCCTTCCAGAGGGTGTTGTTGGGCGCCGTCAAAATTGAGATATCTTTAATCTATGGTATAATATATTATTACATATATTTAATAATGTATCTTTAATTTAACTTTGGCCAAATGCTTTTCTTTCTTCTCTTTATGTTCTTTTGTCTTCACACCTCACCTAGAGTCTATTTGTAAAGCGGAAGTTTCACTCACATCAGGGAGAGTTTTAGTGATAGTCTTGGTAGTTCTGATCGTTTGAGTTGAATTGGACGATCCAGAAGAACAATTTTGACTTTGCCAAGTCCACATTATGCAACTTGTTAGGTTAGAGTGAGTCAAATCAAGAGCTCAAGTTCAAGATCGAATTGGATGACAAAGTCCTTTTCTCCAACACGGAATTGGATGTCGCCAAAGAGTGTGAGGAAACTCAAAAAAACCTTTGTTGTTGCGTTTGCTTTTATGAGTCTTACTCAGCAGCAAAGTGGATCACTAGTATTCTAGTGATTTGATTCTCTTTAATGCTGTCCAACCTCAGATTCAAACGGAAGTCTCAGATAATGAACACCTAGTGAATATTTAACCGGCCTACAAAAATCTCCAACAATAGAAATCCTAAGCTGGTCTTAGTCAAAAGCCAATTTTTGGTGGCCAACATTTTGGATAGAGATTACGGATGTGTATATCGTGCTCATGGTTAACGGTACTGAAAAAATCATATCAAGTTTGCAGAGAAATTCTCAGTCACTATAAGATATGATTCTGACCCATGAAACCAAGTGGAACAACTTTTATCTACTACGGTTTTCAATGTCAGGTCTAGATTTAAATCTTAACTTAAGGTCTAGAAAATACATATTATTTTCTTAAGAACTTGAGTTTTCATTGAGTTTTCATTTACCCGGAATTAGTTTTCGCTTTCAACATTTTGTCAATTAATTTTAATTCAAGAGTTGTCTTGGGCATCTCTAAAAATGTGTTAACTAGATTTTCAAAAAAGTGTCAATTTGTTGGGTTTTTTCTCCTAAATACTCTTAACCTAGACCTGATATTAAAAAAAAACCGCAGTAGATAAGAATTGTCCTACTTGGTTTCCTGGGTCAGAATCGTTTCTCAGTGTTTTTGAATTTATCTGAAAACTTGATATGATTTTTTTTCAGCACCGTGGGGTGATTACTGATTAGTAAGTGACAAATTTACATTGATTTGTTCGTACGATTGTAACGAAGTGTGTGATGATAACGCCACAACATGAGCTTGGATGACGAAGTTAGTACATTGAAGGTCAGAGCGTTCTTCGGATTAGCAGCAACATCAAAACATTGGTAATTTACTGCTATGACTGAGACGGTTCAAAAGAACCCCCCCGTAAAATTGACATTTTTCCCAATTTTGGAATTCATCAATTACATAAAATTCAAATTTTGATAGGTTGCTTTTCGAATATTGTTTTATTTTATTTTTTGTTCATCATCAAAAGAACGTAAAAAAATCTGTCTGTGATTTAAAATTATCGACCTTTGGAATGAAAAAAGAATAAAACTTACATCGTTAAAAAGCAAACAACGGTTTAAAATGTTTTAAGAATGTTTAAAGGGTGTTGAAATAAGTTGCTAAGACATGGACGAAATAAGACCACTTTTTCTCACACTGAAGAAAATAAGCAAGATTTCTGTGATTGATTTATCAGCATATATAAAACGCAAAACAAATTCTTCGCAAGGGTGATTTATGAGTTTCTTCGCTTATCAATCTCTCAAGTTGCAAAATTAGTTCACTTTTTTGACACCAACACATACATGTTAAGTATGCAACCTGCTCATCAATGGTCAATAAATTGACATGCTTTCTGAGTAAATGCCTTTTGTCATCTTTTCATTTCCAGAAATCTCGTTGGTCAAGCTCTTTTTAGTGAGTTTCTTTTTGGCATTAAAAATGAAAAAAGCTTAGGCTTGAATGCCTACTAATATCGCCATCTCTAAAAAGGCCCTTATAAACTTGAAAACAAGAAGCTAAGAAGTTGTCAGTGTAATGGTGCCCGGCGCTTAATTGAGCTGGAGAAATCTTTTTCAAGTTCCAAAGATACGAGTATTTGAGACAACTAAGTTTTGAGGTGCAGAGGCAATGTCACATTTGAAATCGAGTTCTGGAAATTAGGTCACGGCCCAAAAATTGTAGAAATGTTACTTAATAATTGCTTAAAACACATTTATGAATATTTTTTAATGCGTTTGTTATGCACACGTAGGTTGCAGATTGTCTGAAGTATAGGGTATAGGTACAAAATATTTTTTTTTCGCTTTCTGCTCTGATTTTCAATGGCTATTTTCGAACAACATTCTCCAAAGACGAAATCTGACTTTGGTTAAGCTATATGAGAACAACGGCTCAACAGATTTCAACAATATTTTGGGCACAGGCAACCATGAGACCACTTTAGGAATTGTTAAAAGGGAAAATCTAGAAGATTGTTTTTAGTGTATTCTAAATAACTTTATATCCTTGTTTTTGGCCTTGAACTAATTAATAAAATTCAATTACATCTGCGGCATTGTCTCTTCACCTCAAAACTAGTCTTAAATGAAATGTCTTTTGAACTTAAAAATGACTTCTCCACTTTAAATTAACCCCTTGGGTACTCTAAGACTGAGTGACTTTTAAGTCCAAAGACTTCCTTTTTTTCGACGTTTATTTGCACTTTTGACCTTTTTCTGCATTTTGTTTTACACTTTTGGTGCATTTTTCTGCGCCTTTTGGTAACTAAAAGGCTGTATTTATCTGCACTTTTTGCCCGTCCCTACTCATCACAAATGCTGCGTTTCAAACACATCTGATTAATCTTAGAATATGCTTAAGGGCTCATGATCTGACTTGATTTTGATATACTGTATCTACAAGGACATTTTATGGCTGAAAAAAATCAATTTTGTCCTCACTAACAGGGTGCATTTGAAAAAACAGTACAATACACAAATGAATAATACTTGAAAATTATTTTCAAGTTGCTAAAACTGTAAACTTTTGCTATTAAAAGTGCCACAAAAATGAGCAACATTCATTAATCAACTTTTCAACGATTGTATGAGACTGCTTAACAATATCAGGTCAAAATAACGTTTGTGTGTCAAAAGAAAATTTGAAACGCTCTTGCTGTGCCACATTGACTTGATATTGGCATACCCGAAGTGTTTGAACTAAGTGCGTCAACTTAGAGAAATCTGAAAAAGTCAAAAGTAAAGAAGTTCATGGGAAAGAAGTGTCAACTTAACCAAAGCTTCAAAAAAGCCCAACAAACCAAGAAGGCCCAGAAAAAAAATGCCGCCGATAGGAGCCATTGACCGGAAAAAATTATCAAAGCAATAGCGGAGCCATTGACAGGAAATAATTATCAAAGCAATAGCATGAGCACTGCTTATTATGCAATTTGATAACTGAATTGATAGTTGTTGGCATCATTTACTAAAATTGATCGCATAATTTTGTTTTAACTTGAACTTCCTGGGTTGACGGTGGCGACAACAACGACGACGAACATATGAAGCTTAAAAACGGACCAACAACTAACGCATTTGACGCTTCTTTCCCATGAGCTTCTTTAGTCAAAAGTGCAGACGCTTTCGCCTTAAAAGGTCTCCACTCATAGTTTTACAACCACTGCTTTCATTTTTTTTTAGCAATTAGTACAAAATTAAAATTTACACCATTATAACCCAATTATGAACTGTTTCAATTGATCTTTAATTACGTAAAAGCAAGGGATTTGTTTTCCATCCTCATGTTATAAAAAAAGAGCAAATGGATGTTTTCGGATGGCAACTCTGGAGCAGTATTGCATAGATTTTTGTCGATATCAGATTTTTGGACTTACGAATCGCAAGTTTGATCACTTGAGAATATCTTGATCGTACGGATTTAATCATTGCGATTGTGGTTAATGCGAATGCAATGATTTCGGCTCAATTGTACATGAAAAAACTCCCATTAACGGCAACCTGATCGTTTTGATTCTTCACAATTGCAATTACGACGGCAAACAATGATTCATTGGGACCAGATTAGAGGTGTAAGCCAGAAGGATACCCAAGCAAACTAACTTGACAGGGGGTTTACCCATAATTTTCCAAACCGAGGTGTCACACAATGATAAACCGAACTCGCGTCTACTCAACCAAGAAGCACTGGAATCATGGAGTGGGAGGCTAGCAATGAGAAAAATGATTTCCAGTCAGGACAATTCAATTACGTTTTTCTTCAAAAGCAACCTTGGATATGTTGACAAGAATACGTATTTCAATTTTCAGCTCAATCGAACGTCGGAAACAAAAGTTATGCTCACTCAAAGTTCAGTGCAAATCCTACAGAGAATGAATGAACTTGCCCTTTTGTGGTAATCGTTTTACCACAAAAGGGCGAGTTCATTCGCTCTACCCAGGTATCTAGGTATGCTCTCTTCAGAACATAAGTTTGAGATGGCATAACTTTTCACTCCGGCATTCGATTGGGCTGAAATTTGAAATACGTGTTCTTCTCAATGCAAGCCAGGTCCTACTTGCAGACGAACGCAAATGGTTTGTTTCTACTGGACATCATAATTCTCATTGCTAGCCTCCCACTCCATGATTTCCGTGCTTCTTGACTCAACCGACCTTTGTTGAATGTACAGTAAGACCAGTAATTAATGAATACCCTGCTGAGTTTCTTCTCATATCCGATCTCCTTGTGGGTCCAATCCTCGTATTGAATGGTAATAGGAATCACCGTTATGGCCGGATGAAGATTCACCATGGTCACTTTTGCTCGATCCACCGAACCAACGACTGTCTGGCTGATTATGATGAGAATTACGAGTGTGTGTATGGTGGCGTCTCGGTCACACTTGACACGATTAATATCTATTTATCTTTCTATCCGGGTGGGCGGTCCAAGGTCCTTCGAGAAGCGGCTTGAATTATGAGTTTGTCAATTTGGGCGAGAGGGGTGGTCACTTTCTTCCGAGCAGGTAATCCCTCACTACGCAAATCATGCTGCGTTTGAATTTAAAGCCATTGAAAGATGGGTGTTTAAATGAAACTATGACTGATGAAGCGAAGATTGAGCGAACCTCATGATTTTCAATAACCGTCTGGGGTAAAAAAAAGCGTGACTTTAAAGAAGTTTTTGAGTTTTTTTAAGATGGCAAAGGCGACGATTGACATTTTGAAACGGGACAAATGTCAGAAAGGCTTAAGTGGTTCACTCTCCAAATGAGGATTGGTTGGCTAGATTTGAAAGATGGTTGAATTGATATCCCACTGAAACTGTCATTTTGACATCGAATTTGATGACATTCAAGGTTGGTACAAAACTGATACAGAACTTTTTGAAAGTAGTAACAGATGTATTGATTCAAAATTGCAGTATTGAAATTTTCACAAATGTCATAAGTAATTCGTTTATCAAAAACTTGAGTGGTTGTCAAGTTCTTCAAAAGTTTGATGTGTTTATCTCTTGATTTGAAATTGACAACGCAAATAGAGCTTTTGAGGCTGTCTTTCCTTGTCCATATCAATCAAATTCAAATGAGCCCACTTCAAAACTCCCATTGCATGATAAAATTGGGGAATCATGTTTTCTTCGAGAAATGAACATCTTGTCGACAGGATAAATTTGGAGGTCAGTGTTTCAGTATTCGCCTGTTTTATAGTAGACGTTAATCCGAAATAAAACTTGACAAGCAAGTATTGAAGCTAAATTCGAGGTTATCATTTAGCCCTTCTCACTTATGTGACAGGATCAAGTTACTTCATTTAAAAAAAATAAAATATAAACATAAAACCTCCTTCATCAATGAACACATCTACCCAAAATTTCGGACAAAAATGACCATTTCAGATTTTCAGCCTCGATTGTCACTTATTTGACGTCTTCTAATTTACAACAATTGTCTTCTGAAATCATGGTTTGTGAAAATCGAAAATTGCATAAGAATTAAATTAGTTCAAATACCGCCCTTAACCCTTGAAATACTTCTTTATTTGTGACTTACTTGAAGTCACGTAAATAGGCTGGACACACTAGTGAAAATAAATATCAAAACACAGTTTTGAACTCAGGAAAACCTATGGATCACTCCTATGTAAATTCTACGTTGTTCTACTTTTTTGAAAAATACAAAACATTAGAAAATTCTTAATCTTGAAAGCAAAAGCTTATTTTCACGTCCTTATTGTTAATGTATGGCTTTGAGCCGCAAATCAAAGTTTTTAAACGAGTTGAACATGCCATGTTTATTCCTTGGATAACTCCATAAGGACGTAACATAAACCAATTTTTTGCCTTCAACATATGAAGCTTCATAATTGTTCAATATTTCCAAGCAAAACTGTGAGGCGTTTTTGTTTTTGTCTTAAAATTTAAGTGGGATTGATCCCTTTGATCCTCCTGAGTTCAAAAATTTTCATGTTTTAAGAAAGAATCAACAGCTATTTTTTAAAAAAATGAGAATAATATTTTCCAGTTCTCTTAGACCTAGTCAAGGCCATTAAGGTTTCTTTTAAAATTTCAATTACGTAATACAAACTGACTTGTTTGAGAGATGTTATCTTTACCTAAAAGATTGCCCGATAACACATTGCTGATTTAATTGATTTCATTGCTTCATATCTGAGTAATCTACTCAATATCCCGATAACCCATAGGCAACATGACTATTCACAACCTTCAATAACCTGCTATATGAAAGTCCCTTTTTGAACTCATCCTTCTCGTCCAAATAGTCAGTCATACACTCAGAATCTCGTTCAGGAATCACTGAACGGGTACAACCACTACTTATTCTTCCTGGTGTCGTTGGATGATGCACAATGTTGGAGATTGAACTTCTTGAGTTGTTAGCTTGAGTTTTTTGCACTTTCCTCTACGGTGTTGGTAAAAACTACCCGTTTTTCTTGTTTCTTCATGGTTTAAGGAGAATTGTCCGGACACTGCGAAAAGTGGTCGTGCAATCCTCTCGATGACAACTCATTAGACGACCCTCTTAGCACTCCAGTGACTTTCAGGATCGACGACTTCCGCCAATGAAAGATTGATCTTTTGGGGAATTTGGGACGTACTTCAAATTCTGACTATGACCAATCTGGTAAATTAGGCACTGGTTCACTCAAGTGGAACCCACTAGATAGGGGAGAATCAACTTGAACTTGGGGCTCTTTCTGATCAGGTAACTGCTGAACTAGTCACGTAATGCAAGTTAGAATCCTAAGAATCCAGTATTATTAGATTGGTTGTTGTAATATCCTTTGTTTTAAACCAACAACAAGTGCTTTTTGCCAGCCAAAAAGATAACAGGATGCACCTGGTAATCGGGTGTAGTGGAATTGAGGCAATACGTAGATGTTAATCGACCTTTAATACGAAGAGCCAAATCCTTCATGCATGGTCAGTTTGGTCAAATCAAGATCCATCGGCGATTTGCCGCTCGTGGAAGTTCGTTCTTAGGCTTGCAAGATGTATTGCCTCCTATTTTGACAACATTACTGCTGACCACCATCCTCGTCATCGTCGTCATCACCTTGGCGAACAATGAGAGCAAATCCGATAAGTCAGTTTCTGCATTGCCCCCGGGCATTTCAATTCTCTAAAACATTAGAGGTCTGTTTTAGGATAAGTGACTTAACCTTTCAACGAGGTGCTGGGTGGTAAAATCTGATTTCGAAAGCTTTTGACTTGTATTGCAGATTAAGGCTTAAAATAGTGTCAGCCAATACTGATCAGTTAAGAAAGTTTTGACTTATTCTTTGATTCTGTTTTTCTTGAGAAATACCACTTACTCAATCATTATTGAGATACAAAGTGTATACAAAGACTATTTCCGTAGAAAAATATCACATCAATCTAAAACCTTTTTCAGGTTGGCTTTTTTTTGACCAAAATGCAGGTCTGAAAAAAAATATTTCTCTAGTTCTAGATCTCTAGCTGACGTGTGACATGATTGCCAGCTTAGAGCCCATCAAACAAAGCCTTGTTCTAGCGCCACAACAGGAAATTGACAGCCATAAAATCGCTCATAATGACCACGATAGCAATTTAATTTGGGCTAAGGGAATGGATTGGCAAAGGATTTTTCATTGAACTCGCCCCTCCATATCCGAAATAAGCGCCTCCGATTGGGTTGATGGATGAGCCCACATTGATTCGAGCAAGGCCGGCCTCAACAATACGATTAGATTGGATGACATGGGATCGAATCGGGCTGATATTTCAATCAATATACCCAGAACGATTCGAGTGTAGCTAATGCCTGATCTCTGATTGAAATTGTCCCCCCCCCCTCCCCCTTGAAAAAGACAAGTTGGATTTCCTGGTTGACCCTTTTTAGGATTCTGACTTTTCTACTTTATCCGGTTGGCGCTGATATTGGTCTGAATGCACTTCTTGGGCTGTTTACCCCACACGTAAGTACCTAGACACATTCACAACACTTTACACTGACAGAAATCTGCTTCAATCCTCTGCTCGATCAACGCACGAACGACAACCTCCAATGATCACGTCGTAAAGGGCACTTCGAGTCTCAACTCGTCGGTCACATCCGTATTTGAAAAGAGCCAGGATTCAACTGAGAGACAACGGACGCGAAAAGCGCGTGCAAACGGCAAAAAGGTACGACGACCATGATCATAATGATGATGATCATCATCACGTCGTTCGGACTCGGTCCAAATTCGGCGGACTAGATGGAAACGAGCTGGCATTTTGGGAGTTTGCATTGATCCATATTTACATGGACTGGTTGAATGACACGAAGGCGACATTCATGTTGCTTTTGATGCAAAGTGTAGAGCCGATTGAGTTGTAACCTTGACCGAGCGCATGGTTTTTATTCATTGTTGGATGGTTTTGTCAAAGCAGAACGATATGAGATTGTCAAGAGTGTGGGAAAAAGGGGCGAACATACAATACGGTTTTTCTTTGTACGTCCCACTTACCTTGTCTTCCGAATAGAATGGAGTTTATCAAAGATACATGGCTAAAACACTTATGGCTTGTATTAACTAAAATTTTATAAAGCAAGTATGTTGTTGTATTAACTTAGTGCTCAAGGCACTGAGCATACACCCAAAGTGTTCATTGTAGCTAGGCAGGCATCCTACCGTACGTCAATATGTAAACCACTCCATTGGCAATAGATGGCATGAGCATGATTGCCGGGGTCAATTTTGACAATCAAACAAATACAAACGCTCTCGTGAAACTTCATTTGCACACGTTGGATATGTGTTGGTTTTGTGAAAATTGTTCGTTTGGCAAAAAGGAACCGGGTTGTTTATTGAAAATTAGGGCCCGGGTATTTTGGTGGAGCAGAAATCCAATACGTTTCAAGGAGTATAGTCAGCTGACGTTCACGCTCGTCAGCAATCAGCTGACCCTCACTATTGAAGTGTCTGGGATTTCTGCTCCACAAAAGACTCCTGCACAACAAAAACAAAATATCCGAGCTGAATGTTTTGCTAGAATCTTAGAAGCGTCAACGTCAGTTAAGGAAAGAACTCCATTTTTTTTTAATTTAAAGTTTGTTGTCGCTATTTTTCCTTTGTTTGCTTTGTTTATGCACACCTGGGAATATCCAGGCAGATATTATCTCCACATTCTTTTTTGCAATTCTAATCTGTCACCTATCCAGAGCAAGAAGAACATCTCTTTCTTTTTCGTTAGGCAAGCATCGAAAACAGAAGTTTGCGTGGAAACAAGTTCAATTACCTCTAGAAGGAGGAAAGTAAAACAAATCGCTTAAGAATACAATGCGCCAATAATTCAGCCGATTTTGTTAGGTCATCATACTTTCTCTTTTGCATTATCAGCAAGGATCTTGAAAATGAAATCACGCATGATTAAACTCCGAATATGTCCAATTCCTCAGTCTTCAAGGACTTTGTTGAACTTGGAAGGAATTTCAGATGCAAGAAACACACTGAGTTCAGGTCCATATTCTAATTGGTCCTCATCTTTTGTTCTCTCTAATAAGTGATGTGAGGGAATGCCTTTTCAGGAGTAACGAAAGGTGTTTTTGGGACCCTGAGGGAGTGTATCGAAATAAAGACAATTTAACATGCTTGAGTCAAGCCTCAAACTTTAGATGTGGTTGTGAATTTGGGGAACTTTGTTGTGTGACTATAATCAAGAAAATGTATTGATTTTAGTTTGCTCTAACTGAACCTAGTCATTAAAATAGTTATTGAATGTAGGTAAATTGGACTTCTGGCTTTTATTGTATTTCATGCTGTCGAATTAAATACAAATTTGAACCTTAGCGTTAATTTGGAAAAAAGTGACGGCATCAAGTCATTCTTGTCTTAGAGAGTATCGATTGTTGGTGCTAGAGTCGGAGGGTTGAGCCTCACCCGGCCAGCGAAGCCAGCCATCACATCGTCCAAATTGTTCCGATAGGCAATAATCCCAAGTCCAGGATCAGAATGGTTCTCCGTCTGTGGGTGTGGATTAACGTCGAAAAGTTTCCTTGAGAAAGGTCGGGGAGGAGAATCGAACCTGGGACCTCTCTCACGATAGGAAACTGCGCTTACCACGACGCCACGTCTCCTCCCTCGCTTCTTTTCGTATGCGAATGTAATTTTGAACTTTAGCTTCAAAACTGCCCTATGGAACCGAATGGTGTTAAGTTTGTTAAAAAAAAATCAAACGTATTTTGGTGGTATTAGATGACCACCCATTTGTCTTGCAAATTTACGTAGAGCGTTTCCATCCGTTAAATGATCAAAGAGGCTAGTTTGATACCTAATTAATGGTCTTGTTAATCCTAAAGAGACGGGGCAGGCTACAAAAGAGAGACTTATCTTTAATTCCAAGCATTAGGAGCCAGATCTTTAAGCTTACTCAACCAGTTTGATTTGAAATGTGAACGACCTTCAACAACCCTTTCCTAGGCCTTCAACTAATATGATGATCAAATTCAAATTTTGATGGCTTGACTGTATTATGCTATCTATATTTTCCGTTAGCTTACTCAATACCGGATGTTTAAAAAGAACTGGAACTCTTAACTATATCGTCTATAACTCGTGATTGAACCATATGTGAACTTTACTTACAGTGGATATGATTGGCAGAAAACCGACACCCATGAATATTTTATTATGTTCGCAGCATTCTTCATGTGTTTTGGCCTTTGACTTGGAATTTTGGCTTTTAGTGAATTGTTGGGAATATAAGGCAGTCTCATGAAATTAAATATGAACACGAGTAGTTCTGCCCGATTTTAGAAGCAAAACTTAACCTGAGTTATTTACTGAGGCTGTATTTTACTCTCAATGCGTGCCGATTCTACTAGACACGCTCTCAAATTTTCATCTCATTTCGAAAGATTTGACAAAACACTCAGTTCCATTAAAACACCAATGCAAACCATAATCCCCAAATCTCCAGTGACAAGATAAATGCTGTTTTTCGCTCACCTATCCCGATTGCCAGTTAGTAGTCACCAAACCCCAAGATGTCTCTCCTTAATCACATTAAGTTATTGTTCAGCATACCCTTGTGTGCCGAAAAAAAGTGGTCGTAAGTCATTGTTATTGAACAAAGATAAATTTGCGGTCCATATCTAACAATGCAGAAGCTAACCAAGACGTACTCCTTAAAAATGACTCTATGGTTTCTTTCTAATATATTTGAAATATCGCCTTCTTAGATCAAAGCAATGGCCAATTTCCGTCTAACCTCCAACCATATTGAAATTGAGAGTTCGGCAAACCCAATCAGAATCAGGCTCTAGTTTTAGGTCCTTGAAGGAGATCCTGACTCAATGATCGTTGTGACATACGGCAATCTGTCTAGCATTCCGGAATAAATGGATGTGATGCTGAAAAGGCAATATCATTAGTTGTGTTCCTCCAAGCAATAAACGAATAGTGAGCTATGGTACCTAAAGTGTACAGGTCCCAACAGTATGAATGCACACCTCTAATGTCTTTCCATCAGAAGCTCAGAACCGAGATCAAGTTTTTGTTGAAAGCTGCCTAAAACGCTTGGTGGCATCATTGGTTTTGAGCAAGATAAGGATCGCCATTTCTCGACAGAGTCTAAAAGGATCATTAATTAAAGCGTGAACAATGCACATATTCATACCCTCGGAAGAGGGAGGATAAAAATGAGTTACGAACTTCGCATTGGACAATGTTCAGGAAGAGGGAGAGACGCATTGAACACAACTAACAATTAGCCATATTCGGTAATCTTGAAGGAGACTTCGCATTATTTCACTTTTACGCCTTACCTTAATCATGACCATCCTAAATACTTCCTTGCCCATTTCCGCACTAAAGGAAGTTCATGAAATCGCAATCAAACCCAAGATGGACGAAACTTGTTTGTTGATTCTATCTTGATTGTCTGTTAAAGGATGGCAAACCTAAAAAAAAGAAATGTTGTTACTATCGTCATGCTGAAAAAAAATGAAGTACCCAGACTAAAAGCTAACTTTTTGAGAAACCAAAAAGGAACATCTATAAACTGTATCCGTGCCAGGAAACTTGTTTACTAATAATCACTAATGCTGTGTATATGCTCTCCCAGGTCCTCTTTATGGCTTAATAACAAACAACAAAGTTTTCAGATAAAATCCTTTTATTAATGGGTAGTGTATTGAAACTAAACTTTGTCCTGAAACAGTCCTAAAAAGTGGCTCTCTTGCGTTGTACATGTTGAAGCATCGGGTTTTAACCTGATTTGAAACTTTGGTCTAGTTCTTTTTTGAATGAGTAGGTGAACGTGGTTTTTGCTCATCGTCTTCACTCTTTTGGGCACGGAAATTGATAGCAATCAGAACCACGTCCACATTGATCGCTTGAAATATCTCGGAAAACAGTTGGACTGTTGCACTTTTGGCTATTTTGTATAAATCTTAGGTTAATGTTCAACAACGTCCATTTTAGAATATTTTTACAATGTGTACATAACATAGTTGTGGTTTCTGTCCCATTTAATGCCTTCTCATTTGTCCTCGTTTTCATCCTGATATGTTTCTCAACAACCACAACAACTCACCTAATATTCCAATCTCTGAGGAATTTAATTCATGGTTTTTTTTGAGCTTTTTGTTGAATATATGTACGTATTTATCCAGGCAACTCTGGTTTAAGTGAGTATCCTATTAAATGAACCAATTCATTGATACTGTACTTTTTTATATCTCTCTCGATTATTTAAACCTCTCAGTAGAAATAAGGTTTTGGCTTGATCTGAAAGTGGAAATAGAATTTTAGGCAAAATGAAAAGTTAATTTACCCAATTATTATGTTTGATGCCAAATCATTATGTCAATGTTGTTTTATTGATATTAAATCAAAGATATTTATTCTTTAAATGTATTTAAAATGGCATAAAAAGGTTTCAAACTTATTCAGGAGTTTAGGTACGTGTTTGTTTACGCACCAAGGCGTCCAAAGATAGAGTTATAAAGCCAACAAAATGTTTGTTATCCAATTGGCTCAATTACGGGCCCTTGCTCTAATCTGAGCTTATGAGCCAGCACCCTAGTCTTCAATTCCCGAGGTCGACGAGCGTTCCCAAATGTTACCAAAATCGATCATCTCCATAAGTTTTGGCCTTTCATTGCCTTTTGACACAGAAACCAAAACATGGGCCAATATGGCAACACTCACTTGAAAGATGTCTGATTACTAAGGACGGGCAGAAAGTGCAAGTAAATTTGCCCTTTTTAGTTACCAAAAATGGCAAAAATTGTACCCAAAAGTGCAAAACGAAGTGCGGGAAAATGTTGAAAGTGTGAATAAATGTCGAAAAAGAGCCAATAACTTGCATTTTAAAAATCATTCATAGTAAGAGTACCCATGGCGCTCAATTGAGCTTGAGAAGTCATTTGTGAGTTCTAAAGACATTTGAGACTAGTTTTGAGGTGAAGAGACAATGCTGCACAAGTAATTGAGTTCTATTAGTTAAGTCACAGCCAATAAAGGATTTAAAGTCATTCAAAATTCACCAGAAAACAAAGGTCTGATTTTTTTAAATTTTCCATTCCTAAGGTAGGCTTATGGTTATCTGAACCTAAAAATTGACGAAATTTATGGAGCCATTGTTTGATATGGTTTAACCAAAGTCCATTTTTGTCTTTCCAGAATGTCGTTCAAAAAAAAAAAAACCATTGAAAATTGCGCGGAAAAATAAATTGCACCCATAATTAAGACAACCCGCGACCAATGTGTGCCTAACAATTGTATCAAAGAAAATATTATGAATGTGTTAAAAGTATTTTTTATGTGACATTACTTAAATATTTGGCCCGTGACCTAGTTACCAGAACTCAATTTCAACTGTGGCATTGTCTCTTTACCTCAAAACTGGTCTCGAATATCTTTGAAACTTAAAAACAATGTCTCCAAGTCAATAGGACATGTGTAAGGTTGCTTCAAGTGAGCGTTTTAAATCATTCCGCGGGCGGCAAAACAGGGCCGTTGGCTGTGCTGTGCTGCTCAGCCCATTTTGGCGAATCCAAGTTTTTCCCATTTTAACGTGCATTTGATGATTCTAGGTCCCTGGAAACGATCTAAATTTTACGTTTTGATCCCTCTGCTTTCACTTGGTTGAAAATATGCCCAATTTGTTTGCTAGAAAATGATACAGAAAAGATTAGATCTTAAAAGAAAGAAGCGTTAAAAAATAATGCATTTCTCTGTATGTTAAGTACTTTGAAATATTTAAATGATTCTTTGGAACCCACTGAATAAATCAGCATCTTTATATTAGTGTTTGGATCAATGTTAAGTCCTATTTTTGCAATAGCACAAGGCTTGCTTACTTGCTTTTATATCAATCACCCTAATAATATTTTTTGCATATTATTGACCCAATTCCAGCCAAGGTATCCTTAAGTGAAATACCGATCGTTTCCAAGGACCTAGAATCATCAAATGCTCGTCAAAATGGGAAAAACTTGGATTCGCCAAAATGGGCTGAGCAGCACAGCACAGCCAACGGCCCTGTTTTGCCGCCCGCGGAATGATTTAAAACGCTCACTTGGAGCAACCTTGTGCATGTCTAATTAAATACGGTGTAGTGCTACGCTTTGGTGCTACGCTGATACATCTTCAGCTTGTTGTTTTCAAGTTTATCAGGAACTTTTTTGGAAATAGCTGTCTTAGTAGGCAATCAAACCTAACCCAAATTCTACATTATTTGTCAGATCCTTCCTTCCATTACCATAACTTCAAATTATCAAACATCAAACCTAAAGAAACTCTTGTTAAAGCCACGATAGAGAATGTGAACTGTGAGGTTTTTATCTGAAATGCACATATTTCATGATGGTGCTGAGAATGTTTGATTGCAAATGGAAGCTTTGTGACAAGTTCAAAATTTAATCTTGAGACTAAGAATTATTTCCAAATTTATTAGATTCTCAAAACCTTAAATTAACTTCACAATTTGTCAATTCTGTACAAAATCGTAAATAATAAGTGAAAATAAAGGTGAAAATTGCAAAAAGTAAGAAAAAATGGGCATACGCAAGGACCCTCCAGCAAGGAATGGTCACCTTTTGCATTCACCAAACCTTTCCAGCCAACTTAGGCCTAACTGTAAACAACGGCGAAGAAAGTTCCAACAACCAAGAGGAGAATAAGCTTTAAATTGTGTGTCATCTCACCTAGAACCCAAGTGCCGTGGGTAGGAAAAGCTGTGCTTTAAGTTGCCATGATTATCTCTTTGATTCTATGGCTCTAAAGAACCTTTTTGAGCCTAACTTGCTTGTGAATAGTGCCCGAAATCCCCCATGCTCTGGCTATGAACATTGATTTGGATGTTTGATAATGAGTATTTGCATTGTGTCAAGGCAAACTAATGTGTTTGAGGCATATCAAAGAGTGATTTTGAAACTGTGGTTTCATTTGAGTTGGAAAAAAGCTCCTGAACTGAGGCTTCAATGATCAAGACCAAGAACCATTTAAGCAATGGCACAATGCCACCAGTTTTTCAAGGAATTGTTTGTCAATGCCCAGTGGTCTCTAAATTTCACAAAAAGCCATTGTGTTTGTGGCTCAGAAAGACTAGTAGAGCAATGACAAACTATTATTACTTAACAATTCAACAAGAACAACAAGTTCCTCTTTCAGTGTTGTTTAGGAGCAAAACCTGAAAGTTCCCTGTGGGTTCATCTCCAAGACAACCAACATCCATGCACAAAAGGTTTCTGCCATTTTAAATACTACTCAGTTACCTTGTTCATGAGAGTGTCCAGTGAGTTAAGCAAACACAAAATATCCAAGAAGCCATCAAGACTTCCCATTTCAGCATTTGAGGTCTCTTTTACTCATTGACTGATACAATGTCAATACTGAATATTTTCTTGAAAACACATTTTTTCCATGCCAATTGAAAGTTCTTTAAATCTTCAGACCAACTTGGAAAGACAAGAAAGTTGTCATATTAAGCACCATAGTTTAATTTCAAAAATGTGGAATCTTACCTAATGCCATTTATGACTCTGAATGAGAACAAAAATTAGGCTATGTATTTGTTAATAAAATTAGTTGTGAACTACTTTCATACTATCCCTAATTCATGTTTGGTAATATAGAGTCTGAAATTATTTGTTTTCTATTCAATATAATGCAAAAAAGCAAAAATTGGGAAAAAAGTGATATTTTGTTCAACCTTTGTTCTTACAAATTGAACTTTTGCATGACTTTTTTGCCAAAAATACAACAAATAAAACCTCAGATATATTTTTGAATACAAAATGGTATCATATGAATCTATATTATGCTTTTGGAATGGGTAAAAGTATGCAAATTAAAGTTTTGAGTGATCTCTAGACTTGCAATCAATGGCCTAAGTTGGCGGGACCAAAAATGTCGTGTCGCTTCCTTGCTCAAGAGTCCTTGGCTTACGTTACCAAAAATCTTTTTACACTGTTCGCCCGCCCTACTGATTACTCGGTTTCTTTGAGCGGAAGAAGTTATTTTTAAATTCCAAAAACTTTTGAGAGCAGTTTTAAGGTGTAAATGCAATACCACTTAAGTATGTGAATTCTGTTGATTATTTAACGCAGGGGTGTGCAAACCCTGGCCGTGGGCCAAATGTGGCCCACGAGAGTATTATAAAATACAATATACAAAATTAAAAATATTTATAAAATACTTGTTAATTGTAGAATTTTATACTAGAAATTATTTGCAGTTATGGGTGTGGCCCGCGAGCGCCAACGGTCCGGCCAATTTGGCCCACTGCTAAATAAGTTTGCACACCCCTGATTTAACGGACAAAAGACGATATAAGGTCTCTTAAAACAATCTTAAAACATTATTTTGGACATTTTCTTCCACTCCATCCTCAAGAAGTCTTATGACTACACCTATTAAAATATTGTCGAAATATTTTCTGCCGTTGGTTCAAACTGATGTAACGACCCTCTTGTTTGGTCCCTCAAGATTGCTGAACAAAAGGCAAATGAAAATAAATTTGCAAAATTAGGGCCTCCATTGATTCCGATCAGTTAAAGAAAGAAAATAGAGTGACCCCGGAGGTCAAGACAGTTCCAAAGGCATTTTTCTAGTTTGCAAACACAAAGAGAAAAATGAAACATTCTGTAGGACCTTTTGAGGTTGACGGTAAAACCGTCAATGACAATGAAGCTAATATGCTTGGAGATCGGTTCTCAAGTACTGATGAAAAAAACCAATCTTTCAATCTTTCTCACGCGAGGTTGCTAGCTTTAGGTTTGCCATCACCCCTCATATAGTACAACATCTTGCAAAATCAAGAAGCAAGTTCCTTCTACATAGCGCCCCTGAGCCAAAGACGAATAAAGCAAGGGGTGCCACTTGCGCTCACCTTCAGAAGAAAGCCTTTTTCCTCATGGAATTCAACCAACAAATGATAGACGCTGAAGGCTAATTAGCAGACCTACAGTGTGACAATAAAGAAACGACCCCATGTGAAAAGCAGGACTACAATCATATAAATCAAGGAATATATTTCATTTAGTAACCAGTATGATCACCATTCAATTCCAACACCCTCCTGACCCTATTTTGCATTGATCCAACAAGGGTCTCCAAGGTATTAAGCTTTATTTCTGACCATGCCATTTGAAGTTGTTACTGAAGCTGAGAAATTGTGGAGGCAGGACGCATTTCTGAGATCCTCAGTTTGAGTATTGCCCATAAATTTTCAATGGGATTCAGGTTTGGGGAGTTCCCAGGCCACTCCCCCTTCCTCCAATACCCTTGAAAATTGTCATCCAACCATTTGGTGGTGGTTTTGGTTGTGTGAGGCAGTGCACTGTCTTGCATGAAAATTGCTGACCAAGTGGCAGGCGTTAATCGACGCTGAGTTAATGGGCCCCTAGTTCGGGGTCTGTGCATGGCAGGAAAGGCATATTTGGCCAATATTTCCTCCCGATAGTACTGAGCATTGACCATCCCATTTTGAGGCACAAAATGCAGATCTGAGAGACCACATGGCCCAAACATGCCCCAAACCATGACTTTTGGTGAATGCTTTACTGTCGTCTGTGGTGGAACATCGCTTGAATTCCTGGCCCAAACACGGTTACATGCTGAATTTGAGGGTGGAAACAAGAAGAAATGGCTCTCGTCAGACCACACAACCCTTTTCCAGTCTTCTAAAGTCCAATTTATCCTGTCCCTGGCAAATTTCATGCGTGCATCCTTCATCCTCTGAGTCAGGAGAGGCTTTTTCTGCTGCCGATAGGAGGTGGCGCCCAATTCAGTCTTGAAATGTAGTCTGACACACTCACGAGAGATGGGATAACCTTTTTTGGTTAACCTTGCCGCCAGTTTCCGAGTGCTCTGTCGTCTTTTTCCAATACTAAGTGAGAGCACTTGTTTCACAACGCCTGTAGCAATCTTCGGCCTGCCTGACTTCGGCATGTTTCGGAGCGATTTGCCTGACACATGGCGGGCCCACCAACGTTTCACGGTGCTCAATGAGATCTTCAGACTCTTGGCTACGGATATTTGAGTCATTCCATTTTCGATCATGCCTACTATCCTGCCTCTCAGGCCTAAATCGGTGACAGGTGCCATTCCTTTGAAGTGGCCAAATCCAGAAATATAGTGTGTTACATTTAGCACAAATACACTATAGCAATAAATGTTGAAGTCACTTTAGCCCATGGAATAATGTTCAGGAAGGATGTCTCTGGCCACTGAGTAAGTTTGTTTTCGCAACGCACCTACATTGAAGCTGTGGCATAGAAAAGCAGGAAATTTGAAGAGGGTCATTTCTTTATTGTCACACTGTAGTTGGGCAACCTATCGTGACTATGATTAAAGATTGGATTGTTTCAATCACTGTCCTCAAGTGTATTTTCATTTCCGAAAAGGATTGAAGGAGAAGGCCATGACTGTAGTAATGTTGTTGTCTAGACTGGCATTGATAGTCAGGATTATCGATTGGAGGATCTGGTAGTCACAGATCATGATGCTTTTGAGGCCATCAAAAGCTTAAAACTCTCGAGTTCTCCTGGACCTGATGGTGTGACATCTCAGTTTCTGATGAAATGTTAACAGACTCTTGCCCCTGTTTTCTCGGACTTGATGCGTTGCATCTTAGATCAGGGCAAGTTTCCCTCTTCTCTAAAAGTAGCTCATGTTGTTCCAATTTTTAAGGGCGGAGATAAGTCACTCCCTAGTAATTATAGGTCCATTTCTCTGACTTCCAGTTTTGCAAAGGTCTTTGAGAAGATCATGAAGTCCAAGCTTGTTGAGTATTTGGAAGTCCATGATATAATTCCTTTTGGACAGCATGGGTTTCGAGCTCATTTTAGTACAGTAAACCAACTGGTTGACCATACACGTTAGGCGCCGGTTGGTTTTAAGACAGATGTTGTTAGCAATGCAAGCCACTAGATTCACACAACTTCTTTGTTAGTCCTCTACTTGTACACAAAATATCAAATTCCTGTACGACTCATTTTCTTACATTTTTTCTATCATAATTTGCTAAAGATCAAATAATTTTGAACCCTGAAATATTCCAGGCCTGCCAAATCGATCTTACTTCTAACCAATATTTCAGTATTTTTGGGGCGGAAAAAAACAAGCCCTTTTGAGCACTTTATTATGAACCATAAATTTCCAAATGACTTTTTCATTGCTAAAGCATTGAAATGGCAATCTTTTTATTTTCTGACCCTGACCTAACTTTTGAACTCTGATCGATACAAATTGGCAACCCTCAATTGGACAAATAATCTGGAGTCTAACATTTGAAAACGGCACATGCCAATGCCAAGTGTTTTTAACACTAGAGGATAAAAAAATGCCGATTTTAGCATAGAGAGCATGTCATACACGTGTCGACGTAATACTACAAAAGGTCTTGTACCAAATGACGGGAAAAGTAAGAACAAAAAGTGTTTTATCGCGCAATAGACGATTAATGAGTTTATTGTCCATAAAAAGAAAATTTTAGCAAATTGAAACTGAAAATAGCCGGGATTGGCTTGAATTGGGTTGATTGCTGGCTCTTGGTGAATATATTGACGAACTTGTTGACCACACATTGTTACTTGGATGGTCAGCAATGGCTTTCGAACTGTAGAAAGGAAGGACTCGATCATCGGCCAACTTCCTCACATAAAAATAAGATAGTCCACCACTTAAATCGATGGAACATGGACGAAAGGAAGGGTATGAGCTGTTTGAACCCATTTCTTGGCATCCCACGGCTTCTTTTGCATCATCAGGTCAACAAAACCGTGATAACACATCACTTAAGAGCGTGGTCTGAAGTTTCTCTTTTTAAGTCCTTATAAACTTCGTTTTGTGGCCCACCAACAAACTGACGATTGACTCTAAATTGATCACAACAAATGGAATTAGTTAGATCAGTTGTAAGCTTTATTTTGAAGACCATGGACAAGTTTTATTCCTCGAGTTTTGGTTGTTTCTTGATGGCATTGAAGCACTCGTAGAACTGCTTTCTGATGAGAAAATAAGCCCTTTTTAACTCCACGGAATCACAAGAGCCACTCACAAAGGCAAAAAGCCATATTTGGGTATATTTTTCCAACATTTTGATGGAAAAATACTCGAGTAAAGCAGACGTCCTCATTTTGTTTTCTAGACCATCATGGCTGACTAAAATTTCAGTCTGACTACAACGTAACAGATTCAAAACATTTCTGTAGTCCAATACAGAAAGCCGGAGGTAACCAACAGTGTCCATGATTAAGCAAAACAAAAAGTGAACACTTACGTAAAACTATGTCTTTATTTCCTAAACTTTTCAGGTTACCAAAAGATCGTTCCATAATTTGGAAATCTTTTGGAAAATTTGAATGTCGCATAACTAGTCTGCATTTGGCCACCCTAAGACAATTTCTATGTCTTGTTGATTTCGAGAAAGCCTGAAGACATGAGATAAAAAATCTAAAAAAAGATGTCAATTTTGAGTGGTACAGGAATTTGAAAAAAATCCTCCGAACTCTCTGTGATCCAGGTGAATGATTTATCGTAATGACAGTCATTGCTAACAGCCTTCCTCTTCAAATCTCTTCAATGCTGACGTGCATATTGAGCAGATTATTGAGGGACTTGAAGGTCACGAGTCAGTTGATGTAGTCTATTTTGACTTTGCTAGGGCCTTTGATAAGGTAGATCATGGCCTTTTGCTCGATCAAATCAAAGAGTTTGGGATCCAGGGTAAGGTCCTAGATTGGATTAATAGTTTTTTTGAGTGGTAGGAAACAAATGGTTAAGGCTGAGGGATCATTTAGTGGCCTGTATGATGTCAAGTCAGATGGGACCTAAAATTGAACCTTGTTCAATTTTAGGTCCGCTCCTGTTTATTCTCTTTATTGCTCCTCTCCAGAATTTTAGAACAAAAGCCAGTATTTCTTCATATGCTGATGATACAAAACTAGTTTGTGGAAGGAATGGTCAGGACTCAAAATGTTTAGTTGAGGACTTGAAGGAAGTCTTCTCTTGGGTTAGCGAGAGTAATATGGCATTAACAGGATGAAATTCCGCACAATGACGTATGGGGCGTCAAAATTATATGTTCCACTCAAAGACAATGAAGGTTGTGATATTGAGCAGGTATCGTCCATGAGGGATTTAGTAGTTGTCATCCAAGATGATGGAAAGTTTGATGAGCATATCCAGTTGAAAGTGGGGAAGGCATTTCAAACGTGTGGCTGGATCTATCGCACTTTCAAGTGCAGAGATAGTATTACAATGCTAACTCTGTACAAGTCGATAGTTCAGCCTCATCTTGAATATGCCTCACCCATTTCGGCTCCAATGATTCGTCAGGATTGCAAAAGGTCGAGCAGGTCCAAAGATGTTTCACTAGGAACATCACAGGAATGAGAGAGCTCTCGTATTGGGAGAGGCTCCAGAACTTAGGGCTGTACAGTACTCAGAGAAGGTATGAAAGGTATCTGATACTGTATGTCTTCAAGGGTATTCATGGACTCTGTCCTAACCCAGAATTTGAGATCAGTTGTAGCGATCGTAGAGGTTTAACGTGCGTTCTGAGAGCACCTCCAAATCCAAAGGAATTAAGGCCAGTTCGAACAATGAAGTCCTCCTCTCTTCTTTATCGGGCTCCTTCATTGTTCAATTTGTTGCCCATTAGCCTTCGTCGGGAATATGTAGGAGCTGATCCTCTAACAGCATTTAAGGCAGGATTGGACAAATTTTTAAATATTATTCCTGACCAACCCACCATTCAAGGGTTGTACAGATCTGCCAATAGTAACTCATTGGTAGATCAAATTTCCTATAAACGGTAATTATATAAACTATATTACTGATTAACTCTCTTTACAGGGAATCTCATTCCTTGTAGCGGTAATAAAAATCCGCCCGCCATCCCTCCGCCGGGTAGGAGAGCGGTTAAACTTCACTTCGACTCGCAGATTGCGATTGTCATCTTTGACACGTCGTTGGCCGTTTTGTCTGGATGCACGGGCAATGTGGTCCTCGGCGATAGACCATTTCAAGTCGCATTGAGCACAAGTGTTTCCCCCTGACGGATTGGCATGACCGCAACCGGGATCGGGGCACATCTAAGACTTTAGCCGTGGTATATTTTCAAATATTTGTTTTAGGAATGTTTTAAGTAACATTATAGAGTTTTTGCCCGTGATCTAATTAACCGAATTTAAACAAGTGTCATACTGGAATTGAAATGGAACTTACAAATGACTTCTTCAGATGAAAGAAACACCGTGTGATCCCAATAATCGTCCATTTTTTATCGTCTAAAGTTTTCTACACAAGCCGTCTACTGTGTGTCCAATGTTTTGATATGTTTTTGAAAAGTGTATACGCAGAAAATAATCATAGTTTCACGTGTCAATTGATTTCGGACACAGGACTGACAAAACCTAAACTATTACCTTCAGAAAATATTTAACTTCAATCATAAACGTGATTTACCGAGTCATTCTTTGTTTGCTGCGGGATTCAAGTATGTGACAAACCTGCAACTGTAAAGCGGAAACAGTTGGTAAACAAGGAACAACTTATGGAGAGACTTGGTTGTTGTCATGCGTTGGCAAATCACAGGCAATCATTTATTTTGATTAAAGGGCGTTGTTGTGCAGCGTTTACTCAACTAACTGGGATTTGGGAAGCATTCAATGTGGTTGGTGGGTTCTACTCTAACTCTGTAGATAACGTTGTGGATGGCCGTATTAGGATTCAAAACAATGGAGAATACATGCTAAATTTGATCAAGGCCCTTATTTATCGATGGCTCATCCAGGCATGATGTCGTGGCAAGCTTATCATTGCTCAAGAACAAATGTCGCCTCTCATCAACAACGGTCAGGATGCCTTACAAGATCGATTTCAGTCCAAATTTCATTGCAAGTTTGAAATCTCTATTTGGAAATCTATTGCAAGTCAATGATAAAAAAGGTTGATCTTAGGGGGCACAACAGAAGAATTACTAGTATTACGCAGGTAATCCCCGTGCTCTTTTGGTAAGGAAAAAGTGATGTTGTCAAAGAAGTCTCGATGGTTGATGATGAGAGATCTGGTGAGTGGTGAGGTCTAAAAAATTGACCTGTCATTCATCAGACTGAATCAGCTCAGATAGCGTTGTTTTTTCACTTGGATGAATCGTGCTCCAAATGCCAATGTGATGCCAGAGGAATTGAGGACGATTTGCCAAGGTTTTTGTGTCTTTAATTCAATTCCATAGTTTAAGATGGTTTTTTTAATTTTTTTTTATTTATTTACATTTTTAAGGACGATGATTTTGTTGATAGGTAAATAACATTTCGCACATTTGATTGAAAAAGAATGATCAAAAATTTTGTGCCTATATTTACTGCTTTAGTCTAGGGCATGGATTCTATTGCTAACATCAATTTCAGCGGTGGAATGAAAGCACTCTCAGCCAAAATGTTGGTAAAAAATTCGGTATCGGTTGGGATCATGCCTACTAAAACACAACGAATGAGGGCAACCACTAACAATAATGGAGGCTTAGAGATAGAGAAGGATTTCCGAATTTGAAAAATGCTCTCTATATGCCCCTGTATTTTTTGCGTCGGGAATATTCCTTTGTGGAGCGCTCATTAGTAGGGGTGGGCAAATCTGGTAATTAAGAGACCTCGTTTATGCCAAAAAATATGCGAAAAAATTAGCCCGAATATGCAAAATTAGGTCAAATATGCGGTAAAATATGCAAATAACTGGGTGAGACATTTCACTTTATTAAGTGCTATTTTATTGAAGGAGATCCCTGTTCCATTGCAGCACCAGAACGTCGCGAATGTGCTCATCTGTGAGGCGAGTTCTCTGGTCGGAAAGGATCATGTTGAGCTTTGAGAAAGTCCTCTCGCAATCAACGGAGAGCCTTCATTTGAGCAAGTCGCTTTTCTTGTTGTTGCCGAATTTGTTCCCGATAGTGTTTTCCTTCCGCAAATCGTATTCGATTTTTTTTGGCAGATGCACTTGCTCGTCTCAACGGTTTGTCCCGGCCCGGGAGGTTCTCGCAAGGAATTGATGTGGGTAAGAGGGTCTTTCGTTGTCGGCCAAACCAAGACTTCAAAACAACCGTGTCCGGTGAAAAGTATCTTTCACATACTCGGTGGTAATTTGACGTGGGAACCCACAGAAGGCCGTTTTTATTTTTACGCTTGATAGCGATGCACCATTTCCTCCTCAAACTTGGATCTCGGGGAAATGTGAAGGCTGACACTCCTTTGGGGAGGCAACCTGGGACTGCGCATGACGACACCATGAAGAAAGAAGAAGATTCCACCTCCAATCGGCAGACATTCAGGGGCCATAACTCAAGATTTGAACCATAGCATATTGATTATTGTCAAGGCCTCGGATCTATGGCAATTTGACTGGACCAACTGAAGATGAGTTGATCATCAAGCTACACTTTATTATTTTTCATCCAGATGCTTCGCTATTGACATTTTTGGCTTTTTCTCCCCTTTTTACTCGCAAGCCTGCACATGTTGTTTAATTCATCTAGCACGTTGGGCGCCGGTTGGTTTTAAGACAGATGTTGTTAGCAATGCAAGCCACTAGATTCACACAACTTCTTTGTTAGTCCTCTACTTGTACACAAAATATCAAATTCCTGTACGACTCATTTTCTTACATTTTTTTCTATCATATTTTGCTAATGATCAAATAATTTTGAACCCTGAAATATTCCAGGCCTGCCAAATCGATCTTACTTCTAACCATTATTTCAGTATTTTTGGGGCGGAAAAAAACAAGCCCTTTTGAGTACTTTATTTTGAACCATAAATTTCCAAATGACTTTTTCATTGCTAAAGCATTGAAATGGCAATCTTTTTATTTTCTGACCCTGACCTAACTTTTGAACTCTGATCGATACAAATTGGCAACCCTCAATTGGACAAATAATCTAGAGTCTAACATTTGAAAATGGGCACATGCCAATGCCAAGCGTTTTTAACACTTTAGGATAAAAAATGCCGATTTTAGCATAGAGAGCATGTCATACACGTGTCGACGTAATACTACAAAAGGTCTTGTACCAAATGACGGGAAAAGTAGGAACAAAAAGTGTTTTATCGCGCAATAGACGATAAATGAGTTTATTGTCCATAAAAGAAAATTTTAGCAAATTGAAACTGAAAATAGTCGGGATTGGCTTGAATTGGGTTGATTGCTGGCTCTTGGTGAATATATTGACGAACTTGTTGACCACACATTGTTACTTGGATAGTCAGCAATGGCTTTCGAACTGTAGAAAGGAAGGGCTCGATCATCGGCCAACTTCCTCACATAAATATAAGATAGTCCACCACTTAAATCGATGGAACATGGACGAAAGGAAGGGTATGAGCTGTTTGAACCCATTTCTTGGCATCCCACGGCTTCCTTTGCATCATCAGGTCAACAAAACCGTGATGACACATCACTTAAGAGCGTGGTCTGAAGTTTCTCTTTTTAAGTCCTTATAAACTTCGTTTTGTGGCCCACCAACAAACTGCCGATTGACTCTAAATTGATCACAACAAATGGAATGAGTTAGATCAGTTGTAAGCTTTATTTTGAAGACCATGGACAAGTTTTATTCCTCGAGTTTTGATTGTTTCTTGATGGCATTGAAGCACTCGTAGAACTGCTTTCTGATGAGAAAATAAGCCCTTTATAACTCCACGGAATCACAAGAGCCACTCACAAAGGCAAAAAGCCATATTTGGGTATATTTTTCCAACATTTTGATGGAAAAATACTCGAGTAAAGCAGACGTCCTCATTTTGTTTTCTAGACCATCATGGCTGACTAAAATTTCAGTCTGACTACAACGTAACAGATTCAAAACATTTCTGTAGTCCAATACAGAAAGCCGGAGGTAACCAACAGTGTCCATGATTAAGCAAAACAAAAAGTGAACACTTACGTAAAACTATGTCTTTATTTCGTAAACTTTTCAGGTTACCAAAAGATCGTTTCATAATTTTGAAATCTTTTGGAAAATTTGAATGTCGCATAACTAGTCTGCATTTGGCCACCCTAAGACAATTTCTATGTCTTGTTGATTTCGAGAAAGCCTGAAGACATGAGATAACAAATTTAAAAAAAGATGTCAATTTTGAGTGGTACAGGAATTTGAAAAAAATCCTCCGAACTCTCCTTGATCCAGGTGAATGATTTATCGTAATGACAGTCATTGCTAACAGCCTTCCTCTTCAAATCTCTTCAATGCTGACGTGCTAGATTCACCTAAATTCATCATTCATCTATTCACTAATCTGTTCGTTCGATCTTGAGGAGTTAATTATCAATTAATCACTCCACGTTGTATCGGCCCTAACTATCTTCCGATCTAGGAGGCGACTCATTTGCAGCACTACATAAACCGCAAATACCCCTCTCTCTAAAACAGTTTGTGACAGCTCAGGGCTAGTACTTGTGCTTCCCAATTTGTGAGCTGGGGTTCGCGCCTCTTTGAGGGTTTTTGTTTCAAACGGTTTTCAGTAAATGCTGGTTGTTTTTCTGTATTTTTAGGTATGTTTAAGTTAGGTTAGGCTTAGTTAGGTTAGGTTAGGTTAAGTTTAAGTTTAGTTCAGATAATCTATGCTCTTCCTGTCAATATTTTGTCCATATCTATGACGGTATGACTCATCTCCCGGATCGGAAGACATTCAGGGGCCATAATCTTGATTCGCAGAGATGAGATGAGAACCAATGGTACCACTGTCGTGTTTGGCAACACTTCCACCCGTTGGAGTGTGATCGCTTCCGAAGACATAATGGACTTCAATGGGGTATTCGTGAAGGAGACAGCTGCTGAAGTTACCTAAAATCACAGAGTTGGCAGAGAGGAGACGCTGGGGCAGACAGGCCTATCATTTTGTTGGACAATTTTCAGGCCCCAGCTGACCTTTGGCTGTGACGTTTCCCAAGCAGTTGTGCCCAAACAAGTTCGTTTCGTTTGTAGGGTTGAAGTAGGGATGGGCGAGAAGCAGGTGTCGGTGCCAAGGTGTTGACACCAACTTTTTGGGCTTTCGGTGTCGGCATCAACACCAGGTCTTTGGTGCCGACATTTTAAGGCTTAACCTTTTTTTGGAAAACGTACTGCCCGCCCAAAAACTTGATCCCAATTTTGATTGTAAATGTGAAAGACTAAACAAAATCCAATATCATTAATTTTTGTTCCATCATAAATATAAATGCTTACCAAACTCCAAGAACAGACTTGCAAAGCAAGAAAATCACACACCCAGCTAGGTTATTGTAAAATGTAAGCTTATTTTCCCTCTCTCCATTTTATGTTGAACTAACATGAACTTAAATGTCTTTAGAATGGGAAGGTCTGTCAAAACTGGTGCTCTATATTACAGTCCAGAAGGGCATATTTTGTTTAACTTAATTATAAGGAACACGCTATCGGTGTCAATGTCAACACCACGACGTTGATGGTCAACTTCAACACAGATGTTGGTGTCGGCGTTGGTGTCAACCTTGCCGTGTTGGTGTCGGAGTCGAGTGCAAAATTATCGCTGTCACTCATCCCTAAGTTGAAGTCAGGGTCACTTGTTGTTTGTTTGGGCACAACTTAAGTTATAATCTTCGGAAATATCAAGTTTTCACATGCAACCTTTGCTCTTCAACAGCTGTAACTCGTCCAACAAAAATTTCCTAATATCCGCCCTGTGCCTAAAATCGATTGTAGACAGCGCCACATTTGACTAGGCGAGAATAAAATTTTGCTACGGAAGTACTGCTACCTTGAAAGTCCTTTTTAGACACTATTTCATCAGTTTTTCAAGGATTTATTGATCTAAAAATAATGGAAAATAACTTTACTTCATGATTTTGTCACATTTTTATCCATACACCTGGACATTTCTTTCGAAAACCGAGTTTCAAGTGTACATATAATGTTGCGTAAGTTTGGAAATATCCTTAATGCGACACTTCCGGCTCGGCAACATCAATTTGATGAATATTTATTGTCGCATCGTTGTTTGCCGTTGTTTGCGGTCAAAAAATGGACAAATTTGCAAGTAACTGACATGACACCTAGCTTTTACAAAATATGCAAAACTTATTTACGTTGTAGTTGCATGAATGAAGAATATTACTGCGAACTAGTAGGGAACTAAAATAGACTAGAATCAAAGCTTCTTACTTCAGATTGTACTTTTTCCACAACTTGTAAGAGCCCAGCCGGTAAAGTCCCACTGCCGATAATTGTTGGCAGAGAAATTGAATGATGAGCTTCGAAGTCGTCGTGCTTGGGAGTAAAATAACGACAGTTTGAGTGGTAAAGACCTATATTTTAAACACAGTATAAATATAAAGATTCATAGAGACATTTATTATGAGCAATATATTACCCCCAGCCTTTGTCGTGTACTCGATAGTAGGTTGTAGCCGACTGTGGATATTCTCAAATCTGAGAACGCATTCTCTTTTGGGTCGCTAATTGGGAGTTGCGAAATCAGGTTCTGACACTTGGGGTCATTGAAACTAACATGGATCTGATCAAACCACCCTTCCCAGCCAGCCCTACAACAATTCCAATCATTTATTGGTCGATTTTGGAGTTTAAAACCTTATCAGAGTCCCAGGGATGAACTTGGTCCTGACCAGACAGGAAAAAATCCGTGCATGCGTGGTTTCTGACTTGCTTGATTTAAGACGTATTTTTCAAACTCACGCAACATTATATGTACACTTGAAACTCGGTTTTCGAAAGAAATGTCCAGGTGCATGGATAAAAATGTGACAAAATCATGAAGTAAAGTTATTTTCCATTATTTTGAGATCAATAAATCCTTGAAAAACTGATGAAATAGTGTCTAAAAAGGACTTTCAAGGTAGCAGTACTTCCGTAGCAAAATTTTATTCCTGCCTAGTCAAATGTGGCGCCGTCTACAATCGATTTTAGGTAACTTCAGCACCTGTCTCCTTCACGAATACCCCATTACTAATCATTTGTCCCTTTGGTCTCAAACTTGTCTTTTTATGCTTTATAGTGTGTTCATTTGTTCATTCTCGATCTGAAGCCGCTCATATATGGATTTTGAAACATAACATGACGATACAACGAGAAAATAAGAGCCCACCCTTCAGGCGTCCTACCATTCCGCTAGGCAGATCTTGGCTTTTTGCCGCTAGCGGTAATTTTCTTTTAGCTTTCACCAAACCTGTACACGACTTCGCTAAGTATGTCCCATTGTGATGGGAAAGGATTTTGAGTTGTTTTATATCCTAAAAGTTCTCTTGCACCCTTCCAAGTTTTGCGTGAGTTTCCATGATTTGAAACAAAGTACTTTTTCCAATAGGAAGCTTTGGCTGCTTTAATTAGTTTAAAGTAAATCTTCGAGTAATTAGTGTGCTTCATTTGATTAAACGTATCAGGTTTTTTCAGAAACTCAGCATGTAACTTTAGGCTTTTTTTCCGGGAAATCATAAGGCCCCTTGTCATCCAAGGATTTTTGGAATTGTGTTTATTGGTTTTTAATACTACTCGAGTGGGGCACGAGGCTTGAAATGCGTCCTCAAGTTTTGATTGGAAGTCGTCAAAAGAGCCCTTTGGGTCGTCAGAGGAAATATCCCATTTGACCAATTTCAGTTTATTACGGAATTGTTCAATATTTTTACAGTTAATGGATTTTTTTGTTTGGATTTGGTTTGCAATATTTGAAGGTCTCCTTTTGGCTAAGGAAACGAAGGCAAAGTAATATTCCACATTTGGAGTCTAATTTGTGATTGGTGAAAATTGTACTTCTCGTCTGTTTACTCACACCACGGCTAGGCCGGGGATCACCCTGAACAGACGGAGATTTTGCTATTGTAGACATTATCAGCTATTTTCGTGCCATTATCCGCTTCTCATTCAAGCCGCTTGTCTCTATCCGCTTTTCTTTTGCTATTTTCGTGCCCTTCCATGCGGTGAAGCGGTCGAGAATTGGTCCGTTTATCAGCTTGACAAAAGAACTTGTTCTTATCAGCTGATATTTTTGTGCTTTTTCCCGTTTCTCTGTTTTGTTGCTTGTCCCTATCCGCTTTTCCCTTTGCTATTTTCGTGCCCTCCAATGCCGGCGAGCGTTCCAGAACTTGTACATTTATCCGCCTGCGAAAAGAACAAGCAAATGCTTGTTCTTATCGAACCTGATTCGTTGAGCCTTGTTTCCCTATTGCTGTGACTGGCTAACTGAAAATGGTTTGTTAAAAGAATTCTGCAATTTTCCGTATGAATTTTGTAGAAGGAATCTAGCGCTGAACACTGCAACTGCCTTTCGGGATGTGCGAAAACAAGTTTTGACACCTCCAATTTAAAGCCACGATATTCCATCTTACAATTATCATCAACAACCAATTTTTCGACCAACATACTAGCTAACAACACAAAAACAAAGTAACATGATTGAAAAGAGTTTTATTTACTGATTTTGACAGGAGCGCAAAAAACACAAAAAATGGAGCATGTTAAGTTTTCTAAAAGAAAATATCATTTCTTGCCCCTCTTGCAATTTTTTGACACGGGAATCCTATCCTGCTCACTTTAGTTGTCCGATGAAGTTGACTCATATGTTTAAGGATTGAGATTAGATACCGTTTATGCAATGGTTTCTGTAATGTTGATGAAAGTCTTCTTCTTCTTAAAAGCTAGATGCTGCCAGGCACCCTTTGCGACAACCTGAACAACCGTACCTTTTATGACCGTGATCTAGGGGCGTCAATAGGATCCAAAGAATTGTCCACGTCCTTCTTGTCGCTTATGAAGTCAAAATGACCATTTAAATTCTGATTTTGCCGTTGTTATTTGTTGGTTATCTCGAATAATCTCCTAGATTGAGGAAGACATTCAACTGAATTTCGTAGGATTTTGCTGTCAAACGCAGCTTTGTTGTTAGAATTTTCATAGATATCTTGCCTCGTTGCAAAACATGGAACTACTTTCTTGATTGATTGTCCTTATTCCGGATTACGAAAATTGTGGCACGAAAATATGAAAAGGGATAAGTGGACAAGGAGAATCCCTTGTTTCCCTATTGCAGATATTGGCCAACTCACAATAGGTTTGTCAAAATAATTCAATAATTGTTCCGTGAAATTTGCTCAAGTTGTTTCTTTGTTCATATCGAATCTGATCGGAGTAATTTTCAATCAAAAGCATGGCTCCAAAATGTATGATGTTTTTGTTTATCATAGGGTCCACTCGTAAGCACACCATTTTATTGTAGACAAATCGACCATGTCTTGTATGACCGTGATCCAGGGGCGTCAATAGGATCCAAAAAGTTGTTCATGCCCTCCTTGTCGTTAATTTAGTCAAAATGGCCATTTGAATTCCGAGTTTGTTGCGGATATTTGTTGGTTATCTCGAATAAACTCCTAGATTGGGAAGACATTTATCTGAATTTCGTAGGATTTTGCTGTCAAACGCAGCTTTGCTCTTACAATTTTCATAGATATCATGCCTCGTTTCAAGAAATGGAACTACTTTCTTGATTGATTATCCTTAATCCGGTTAACAAAAATGTGTCACGAAAATATGAAAAGGGAGAAGTGGATAGGGAGAAGCGGAGAAGCGGAGAATCGGACAAGCGGTTACAGTCGTTTGGCATGAAAATAGCAGCTATTGCCTGAGTGCTAGTGGTGTCGTCCTTCTTCTTCGGCGTCGTTAGCGTGTTGGTGTCATGTTTTCCCTTTTCCGACACGATCTCTCGGGGAGAGACTGAAGGCGGAACAGCGGGATCTGGACTCTGGGCTTGGGCCTTCGATTGGGTTTGGATTGTTCCAGGTTCGGATTGTGCCACTGGCTGATATTCATTTATAGATTGGTCAATGGAAATGTTGTCGGTTTGATCAAAATCCGACTCAGATCCGTTTGGGACTTCTCACAGACTTTTTTTGTTTTCAGTTACATCTGTAATGCTCCGAGTTTTCTAATATGTAATTTCTTGGCCAGTGCCTTGCTCCTTTCCAAAAGGACATTCATTTTTGAAGTGGGCAATTTCATGGCATCGATAGCATCGGCAAATTTGATCTCGATGGATCAAGCGAATTTTTCTTGTTCCAATTGTGATGAATTCCGGTATATGTCCGTTCGATAACCCGCTTAGACGGGGATCATGCCTTTTCTACCATTTCACATTCAATGGTTGATTTTAGAGTTGCAAATGCATTGGTGGCTAATGCCAAGTCCTCCACATTGACATCATCAGGTACATGTAGATACCGTAGAGGTGAAAGCCGCGGGATAACTCCGTTCAAATGTTAATTCCTCTCCAAATCTTTCTTTGACGACAATCTCTTTGTGAGTTTGGATTCTCACAGTAGCCTTAGCATCTCCTCGGATGGTGTTGATACCCGAGATCTTAGCCTTTTTGATCTTCAATTCATCGAAGAAGAAGTCGGCCAGTTCAGACCACGAGAGGCTACCCATTTCGTGATTGCACGAGAAGTCCAAAACAACAAAAGGGAATCGTCGCCGCAAAGGACGGGTTTCCCTATTCGAATTTAATGCATTCGCGTAAGGGGTTGGTTGGGCACTCTGTGAATCCGGTGGGACTGGACCATCACTAGGGCCCGGAAATAAATTTTTTTAAATATAAAATATTTTAAAAATATTTCTCCACTTTTCCTCGATTTTTTAAATATTTTGGTTGTTTCAAGGAAAATTTAAATATTTTCACGAATATTCTCGTCAAAAAAAATATTTGGGGCAAAATTGAGGAAAAGAAATGAATGACCAATGCTTAAAAGAGCCTTCCCAAGATGAACCCAAAATACAAAAATCTCTACAAAATGGCATTTGTATTAAGATTAGACATTCGCAATCAAAACTACTGTCATATACGAAAAAACTGCGCCATCTATTCAGGCAAATTGAAAATTGTATTGTTTAAATCGATAACATGTCAAGTTTGCCCCCCAAAACGGCCAAATGCATCAATTTCACCAGAAACAAATTTGGAAAATCGGTGCACACAGACAAATATACCCAAAAATGGCCTTGTCAAAAAAACATCTATTCAGGCAAATTGAAAATTGCATTGTTTAAATCGATAACATGTCAAGTTTGCCCCCCAAAACGGCCAAATGCATCAATTTCACCAGAAACAAATTTGGAAAATCAGTGCACACAGACAAAAATACCCAAAAATGGCCTTGTCAAAAAAAACCATTTCTTTAATATCCCGCTTTTTCCAAATATTTTGGGCTTTTGAAGAAAATATATATTGGATATTTAGTCACTCTTTTGCAAATATTTTTCCGGGCCCTAATCATCACCTTCGATGTTAGGTGGTGCCATTTTCGACATGCCCCTGGGCTGGCGGTCCTTAGGTGCCCACGATGATTAAAACAGGTGGTTTGAATCACTGATGGCACGGCTTAAGGACCTAAAAGTTAAAACTGAAGCGGGAGCCAACATATATCACCCATTGTGAAAGAAGATGTTTCAACCGAGATTAAAGATTCTGTTTCTTGGAGGTATATATCGTGTAGTATTTTGTAATGCTTAAATGGCGCTAGCAGTGAGCATTTCTCTTTTTTAAAAACCTTTTAAAACACGCCAAAGTAAGTATAATTCAATGAGACTTTTTATTTTTAGTCTGTCTAGCCTGGTTGAACGAGACTATCACTAACATGGTAATGTAATTCTTGTTGGATAAGACTCTTAAATCAAAAACTTATAGTCTCGTTGAATTGAGACAGGCAAAGTGAGCAGCACAAGCATTCAGTTTCATAATATATTATAATGGGGGTTCTAATGCACTGTAATCTTAGACAAGAAATAGAGGAATATGAAAATATGTAAAAAGGTTGAGATCATTCTTATTGAATTGATAAAATTGTCATATTCCCGCTTCAATTTTAGCCTAGCTAGATAGACGTAGAGTAGGTGAACTGGTCTTATAGGAAACGGAAGGGGCGGTCGCGAAGAAGGGTAGGGGATAAAAGGCGTGCAGTCGTTCGTTCTCGAGTTCAGTCGCCGATCAACATTCAATTGACAAGGAATATATGTATACGCACCAAAGCATCATCAAGAAAAAGTCAACCCATGGTGTAAAAGGGATGCAATGTTCCTACAAGATGCGACATGCAAGTGCAGTAAGCTGCGCTCTATTTGACAATGCTCTTACAGAATAAATGACGGCAGTTGTTGACCAGTGGTTCGACCTACAGAAGCTCATGTACAAAGAAGCGAAAACTGCCTGAGCGTGCTCCCTTCTGATTGGTCGAGAAGCGCAGCCGTGACAGGGCCTCCTGAAAAACCCCAACAAACTCGAACGATTGGAAACCAACTCTCCGGAAAGGCGAAATCATTCCTGCGAGTCCTTGTCCTGGAGTTGGAGCTGTTGTGTTACGTGTAAAACAAGTATTTGCAAATTTACTTTGACTTAAGGGTTAGATGTACGAGGAGCAATGTTGTTTGAAAATATTTCGAAAATCTATTTTCAACGGACTTTTTGTGCAACATTCTCGAAGAACCAAACACGGGGGTCGTTACATAAATTTAGACAAACGACTGATACTTGAGAGTTAAGTTGAAGAAAATGTTCAAAAAATATCTTTAAGCATGTTTTAAGTGACCTAATATCGTGTTTTGCTCATGACCTAATTAACAGAATTCAAATACATATCCAATAGCGCATTCACACCTCAAAACTGCTTTCAATAGTTAATTGAAATTTTAGATTCTTTCATCCATTTTCCTTAAATCTAAAAACCAAAGAATAAACTTATTTCCAAGTGGCAGTTTATACCTTCAACAATCTTTCTTTTGTACTTTCTTCGTGAAAGTCCTTTCCGTTTAGTCCATGGGCTCTACTGAGATTTACCCAATCAGTGAAATCATGCATGATTAATGGGATGGAGAAGATGAAAGTTCTCAAAAATTACGGATCAGTTGCTGACTAGATGATTTAATCACACGGCAAGACCTTGAATATGGACATGAAATTACATAAACGAAGGGAGAACTACTCTTAATGAGCAAAGAGTACACGAGAACTATTAGGAATGAGAATCCAATACATTTTTCAGGCTTTGTAGATTCCGAGTGAACGTGTGTGTACTGAAGGTTTTGGTTTGTTGGGGTTTTTTCGAGCTTGGCCGTTTCGCCGTTTTAAATTTTCTGTCGCTAGCGTCAAGTTTTCGCTTCTTTGTACATGAGGTTCTTTAGTTCGACCCACAGAGTTGGCAGAGAGGAGACGCTGGGGCAGACAGGCCTATCATTTTGTTGGACAATTTTCAGGCCCCAGCTGACCTTTGGCTGTGACGTTTCCCAAGCAGTTGTGCCCAAACAAGTTCGTTTCGTTTGTAGGGTTGAAGTAGGGATGGGCGAGAAGCAGGTGTCGGTGCCAAGGTGTTGACACCAAGTTTTTGGGCTTTGGTGTCGGCATCAACACCAGGTCTCTGGTGCCGACATTTTAAGGCTTAACGTTTTTTTGGAAAACGTACTGCCCGCCCAAAAACTTGATCTCAATTTTGATTGTAAATGTGAAGGACTAAACAAAATCCAATATCATTAATTTTTGTTCCATCATAAAAATAAATGCTTACCAAACTCCAAGAACAGACTTGCAAAGCAAGAAAATCACACACCCAGCTAGGTTATTGTAAAATGTAAGCTTATTTTCCCTCTCTCCATTTTATGTTGAACTAACATGAACTTAAATGTCTTTAGAATGGGTAGGTCTGTCAAAACTGGTGCTCTATATTACAGTCCAGAAGGGCATATTTTGTTTAACTTAATTATAAGGAACACGCTATCGGTGTGTAACACCACGACGTTGACGGTCAACTTCAACACAGAAGTTGGTGTCGGAGTCGAGTGCAAAATTATCGCTGTCACCCATCCCTAAGTTGAAGTCAGGGTCACTTGTTGTTTGTTTGGGCACAACTTAAGTTATAATCTTCGGAAATATCAAGTTTTCACATGCAACCTTTGCTCTTCAACAGCTGTAACTCGTCCAACAAAACTTTCCCAATATCCGCCCTGTGGTTCGACCACTTTGTCGACAGTTGATCACTTGTTCCATCCTTATATGCATTCTCCTTATTTCTGACTAAGTCTCGCGTCCAAGTTCTTACCGAACTAGATCGAGCACTACATATAATCGAATCTAAATACGTCGAGGTATTCCTTTTTAGCGACGCACGAACATAACAAAAATGGTACAGCATGGCACAACAACGCAGCAATTAGGATCATTCTTGGCTGCTCAAAATCATTAAAAAGGATTGCCAAAGCATGGTAACTGCTCAATGCTATCCTCATTGTCTGCGTTCGCGCTGTTGCCCTCGCTGTCGACATTCGCGTTGTCATCCACGTTTGCACCGTTGCCCTCATCCTCGCCGTCGTCCGAGACGTTGCTCTCGCTGTTGTCATCCTCGTTATCGACGTCACCCTCACCGTCGTTCGCGTTATTGTCCGCGTTCGTGCTTTCGTTCTCGTTGGTGTTGGCATCAGCGTCTGCACCCACACCGCCCATTACGGCCTCATATGCTGGAGGAGGTGTTTCATTTTCGACCAGATCACCAGTTCCATTGGCTTAGTTTCCCTTATTTTGTCCTATAACTCCGTTGTCCTCGTTCAAGTCGTTCTCCACGTCAGCATTGAAGAGATTTGAAGAGGAAGGCTGTTAGCAATGACTGTCATTACGATAAATCATTCACCTGGATCAAGGAGAGTTCGGAGGATTTTTTTCAAATTCCTGTACCACTCAAAATTGACATCTTTTTTTAAATTTGTTATCTCATGCAGGAACCCCTGAAAGGGGTGGACACGAACTCCGATTTTTGAAAAAATGGTATGAGGCCGAGGCTATATTTTGAAACAATGTCATTCATTCCTTATTAACGAGTAAAACTGTTGAACATGCATCTTGAAAGAATTCAGTCAAACTCTTTGTGCTAATATTTATTGACTAATTGTTCTTCGCCTTGATTTTAGAGGTCCCAGCACTCCTTTTACCCGTCTCATGAACGTTTGACATTCAGCTCTCCAAAGGATTTTAGTCCTCTTAACAATCAGGAAAATACATAGATGGAATCTTGCTTCACCCATTAGTCCAACTTCTGTGAAACAATGCTAAATAGAAGTATCTGTGGTGATATCTGGAGGGTTACTCCTCTTCCATCCTCTTCAGCACCTCCACGACGCAGGAACCATTTCTATAGGAAAATGAAGGAATGAGAATAGTCTCATTTTGAAACAAGATGGAGTCCAAATCGGAGATGTTGTTGGTTGTAACTATTGAAGGGCACTTTTGACGGTTCTGGATCAGATCAGCCATCTGATCCGGATTGGAATTGGAACAAAGGCAATCACGACGTCCTTGAGACAAAATAAGTGAAAAACATGAGGATTAAATCCTGGATTGTGGATTTGATTGAAAATGTTTCAAGTCTTGGGGCTCAAGAAGGTCAGGACCACGCAGGACTGGGGCTAAGGGTCCTTCAGGACCAGAGGATCATGTCTTTTCATTGCAGGGATAGGCTCTACGTGCTTGATAGGGTTTGATTGATCTTCTTAGTTCTTAGATCCCTTTGTTCAGGAATTAACAATCAGATTGATTGAAAAAATCCACACAATTCAATCTTGGTGGGAGCATTTCATTTTCAAGACTTTGAGAGGGTCCATGTAATCCGGGTTAGACTGTCAGATCACCAATTTGGGCTGACTGAGTCGAAAGGCAAATCAAAATATTGAGCCCATCCATTGCTAGTAGGCACACCTGATATGTTTCGAAGTCATCTTAATTTGTTCTTCATTTGATGGAATTCTTGACATTGAGGACTTGTTTCTTTGTTTTATGTGGACCTTAATGCGAACGGAGATTCCTCTTGGAAAGGAACCAAATTTACCCCAGAAACTCTCCTCTGGATCAAAACGGGGATTTTTATGGCGCTCATCCATTAGACAACTTGAACAACCTAAAAATATCTTACCTGTCCTTGAATTATCCTGAACTAAAAGACACAACCATATAATAAAAGAAATTCGAGGATGGAACATCATTTATAGATCAATGGCAAGGTGACACAACCTAAAACAAACTTGATTTCATACAAAGTTTGGCATGTGTTAGTTAAGTTCAGGATAATACATGGATGGGTTCAATTGTAAGTTCAAAGATATTAATAAGACGTTCAAATCGGATAATAGATAAGCTCGGAAAACCCCGCTATTTTGTTGTTGATAATTCAAGGAATGGTAAGATATTCTTAAGTTGTTCAAGTTTTGTAATGGATGAGCATAAGGAAACTCCCCGTTTTGGTCCGTGGGAAAGTTTGTTCTTAATCCTTTTGCGGAAAAGAGGAATTTGAGCTCGGATTCCGGTCCATATTCGTTCTCTTTGCTTTAGTTAGGTCTATCACTTCCGAAGGTTGTAGCAGGTAACCTAGTCATCATCAGATTTAATTTGATCACTTTGATCGTCATCTTGTAGAAAAGACACCTTGTGGGGGGTTCACTCGCACTCCATGATGTGGTCATTCATTCATTCACTATTTTATTCACTCGTTCTTGGCTGAACTTAATGTCTTCGAAACACACACATCAGACTGATTTTGGGGCGTGGGGTTGACCTTTACCAAGGCTAGGACTTGGCTGGACCCGCTTGAAACACAGAAAACTCCGATTGGCGCACTATCTTTTGGACTCTTGGTCGATTTCCGTTTGATTTTCCACTCCCAACATCTAGTTTACTTACGAACTCTCGGCCTCATCCGTGTGAGGTTGCGAGCTAGGAAATTCCGCGAGTTCGTATCCAGTATTTATACTATTATATAGGTTATCCCTGTCTCATGTCTTCAGGCTTTCTCGAAATCAACAAGACATAGAAATTGTCTTAGGGTGGCCAAATGCAGACTAGTTATGCGACATTCAAATTTTCCAAAAGATTTCTAAATTATGAAACGATCTTTTGGTAACCTGAAAAGTTTACGAAATAAAGACATAGTTTTACGTAGAGCGCTATAATAAAAGAGTACGCGCATGTGCCATTTTGGTCCCAAGACGTCGGTTCCATTGTACTGTGGTTCTTAGGTTCGACCTGTTTGAGGCAACTTTATCTACATACTATTTACTACCAAATTGACGCTCATGATCTCAGCTTACCTTTGAAAGCATAATGTTTGACCTTTTTAGTCTTTGAAGGCCAAGACTAGCCAAAAACATGGGTGCCGGAAGATAACCTTCTCGTTCTCCTTAAATCTCGATGCGCATTCATACCCAGTGCTGCTGTGAATTGACTCGGTAATGTCAGCTCTTAATGAATCTCCACGCTGATCTGCATGGAGTTTCTTACTTTTTAGGAAAACTAAATCTAACTAGATTCAAAATTGATTGGTGAATATTTAAAACGTTAATTGAAGCTATTAGAGGGTTTTCCTTGTGCACATTATTGCATTTTTATGTAAACTGACGTTTTTGTTGAACAATTGTATGGGAGCCCTGGTGACATTGCGCATTCGTAGCGGTCGTCAGGCTGACGGTGGTAAAGACTGTTATGCCTAGCTTAGTAAAAAGTTTTGATATTTTGTACACATAATATAGATGACAGAAGTTATTTAAGAAAATTTTTGCAATTCACCTTTCAATTTTTGACTTTATCACTAATTATTGCATGAAACTAAAGAAGCTTTTTAGTATATATTATGAGTACAAAATTTCAAAACTTTTTTTACAAAGTTAGGCATAACAGTCTGTACCACAGTCAGCCTGACGACCGCTACGAATGCGCAACGTCACCAGGGCTGCTATACAATTGTTCAACAAAAATGTCATTTCAGATGGCAATGCAATATGTACTGTGCACAAGGAAAACGCTCAAATGACTTCAATTGACGTTCTAAGTATTCACCAACCAATTTCGTATCTAGTTAGATTAAGTTTTCCTAAAAGGTAACTCAATGCAAATCAGCGTGGAGATGAATCAAGAGCTGACATTACTGAGTCAATTCACAGCAGCACTGGGCTTGAAT